>CAUYSK010029742.1:0-10065 GCA_963575035.1 Avahi laniger | reverse complement strand
TATATACTCCTGGAAAGGGCTGGAACACATTCTACTAAGCGAGGTATCCCAAGAATGGAAAAACAAGCACCACATGTACTCACCATCCAATTGGTATTAACGGATCAACACATAAGTGCATATATAAGAATAACATCTATTAGATATTGGGCAGGGGGGAGGGGGGGAGAGAGGAGGGAATGGGTATATGCATACATGAAGAGTGCAATGCGCACCACGCAATAGGATGGACATGTTTGAAATCTGGACTGAGGGGGGGAGGGGGGCAAGGACAACACATGTAACCTAAACATCTGTACCCCCATATTATGCTGAAATGAATAAAAAACTAAAAAAAAAAAAAAAAGAAGTAAGTTGTTTGGAGTCTTGTTCAGAAATAAAAATTTCCAACTTAGTTTAATAATGACCTCAATTTTATAGTATATGCTCATGAGTGCTATTTATATTTAGGATTTCAAAGTTCAAGTTGTTTGTATTCATTCTTTAGTAGCAGGCATAGGATGGTTATTTACTTTTTAAATGGTGTAATTCACACTATAAATATTAGGTTTTAGAGATCTCATCAGCAAACAAAAACTTATGTAGATATCTGATTCTATAATATATAATAAAAAGTAATAGTAATTACTTCTTAACATATTTTTATACAACACAATAGTACAAGATTCAGAATGTGCGAGTCATTTTCTGGAAATGTTATCCAGGATGTCCCTATCCTTCTGCATAGAAGAAGGCTGCTCAATTTGCCTTTAGGCCAGGTGGGTCCAAAATCCACCATCTGGGGGATGGACACACGTGAAGCTCTGACTCCAGTGGGGCGAAGGCAATATATGTAACCTAAACATTTGTCATTTGTACCCCTATATTATGCTGAAATAAAAAAAAAATCCAAGTACCAAAGTAGCCATCCAATAATTCTCTGAATCAGAGCAACTCTTACCAGTGTGCTCTCTTTGTCTGACTTTCACAATTTAAAAGGAATGTGAAATCGATAGCAATGTAAAATAAAACCTGTGATGAAGGTACGAGAACTAGAATTTGATAATGGAAATATCATCAAAAGGTATATATTACACATATAAGGAATTTGAATGATTACTTAATCACTTCAGGTAGTATCTCATTATACCAAAAATTTAAGTTGTATCAAGATCCATCAGACTATAAAGGCAGTAACTCTACAAAGTCAATTAGTAAAAATCTTTTAATTGAATGTCAGCTATTTAAAAAGTAAAATAAGCAAAAACTTATCAAATAGCAATTATTCTAGTATCAAGTTACTAGTACATGACTAGTTTAAATCTATATAATCTATTTTATTATCTGAGGCATATTTTGTTATATTTTTCTAAATAATATTGTTATATACAGAGGCAGAATTTGATGAATTGGATATGTGACAGTATTTTGTTTAGATTTTTATGCTTGAATGATCTCAGCAGACTAGAATGAAGCAAAAATAAATTTTCCAAACATATTTTAATACTAACTTCCATAAGACTTGAACCTGAAAGAAATTCTTATTGTAATGAAAATGTAATATCTGAACCATATATTTAGTCCCGCCTTTTTTCAAGTTACTAATAGCCAGAGTCTCCTGATTTGTATACAGAGTGTGGCTCAAACCATAAAATTGGGCTGGAATTAGAATTAGAATCAGAATTAGAATAAGAGAAGGCAAATTTCTGTGCATAAGTTTCTGTTAAAATAATTATAAAAACTTGAATATGTTCACTCTTTTCTAGGGTTTCTATAAAAGTAATAGCACAATGAAGTTAATGAAAAGTTACATGTTATATTGATCCAAAGTTCTTTAAACAATACCTAGCAGTGGGTCTTATTACATGGAATTATAAGTGTGAGCTTACTATCTGGAGCAACCGGAATGAACAAAACTTCCAAATAATCCACATTTCCAGATAATCAATGGAGAACATTTACCACAGGCTCAGTATAATAACTGGTTACATAAGCCTAAGGGGTCAGATCTTTTCACACTTTCTCCTGTATATGAAGTTCATAGTACTGTAAATATAATTTCATGAAAGAGATAAGAGGTTTTGCTGCACAATCTAGCTAGCATAGCTAAATAGAAGTGGGATAAATGACTTTTATTACAAATTTTCAATATGCAACAAATTAAACCAAGTCCTAATCAAACTATACATAAAGAAATCAAGTTACAAAGAAGTGATTTATTCAAACTGATTAAAAGAGGTGATGAGATAGTATCTGTTGCCTTCCAAGACTCTATCAACTCTACTTAAATTGTAAAAGATATACCAAAAGGTGCTTTTCCTTTCTTTAAGAATCATAACAGCAAATACTTGCACAGCACTTACTGAGTATCAGACACTCCTCTAAGCACCTTATCGATGTTAACTCACGTAATTCTTACACAACTGAGTTAGGCACTCTTGGTCCTCATTTTATGGAAGAGAGGCACACAGTGCGTAAGCTGTGAGAGCATACCGCTGGTAAAAGGCCAAACCAAGACTTTAACACTGGCAGTCTGGCTTTCAGAGGCTGTGTGCTGAAACACCTTCTTTGTCTCTCTACCCTGCTGTACTTCTGAGACTCTTACTATTTCATGGGTGGACCCAGTCAATGAGACTGCCCTCATCCTCGACTGGACAGAGCTGTTCCCTTCATGCAATCATGTGCCATGGCAGCCCAAGCAGCGTTTAGACATTTGCTTGAGGTACTACTGCTTCCATGGAAGCCAGGACCACTCATTCAGGCTGCATGCCAGGGGACAACAGGTACCTTCTCCAAGGGATAGTCTCTATTGGAGTCTCTTGAAATGCAACCTTACTGTTCTCTTCCTACCACAATCTCTTCCCATTCCCAAGTCCCCTTATTCCTCCATGTACCTCAGGACTTTAACTCTTCTTTCCAGAAAACTGTAAGGAAAAGTTTATGCTGTTAAAAAAAAAAAAGCTATGGAATTGAGCTGCTCTATCTCTGTACTGAAATACAAACAATTCAAAACTCCCAACCATTTCAAGGGAATTTATGTATTTATTTATTTATTTAGGTATAGGAAAGATTCTATCATACGTAGATAGTACAGTTAGAAAATATTCTAAAGTGATAAAAAATGATTTCGGGAATTACTACAAACTTTTAAATTAACATTCTGTTACGCTTCACAAAACTCTGTAAGAGAGAGTTTTTAACACTCAGAAATCCCACTGGGATTTTCTTCTTGTGAAAATGAGAAAATACTACTAGAAACTGCATTTTGAAGAAATGTTGATGCTTTCATATCCTTCCTCAGAATTCCTAGGATTCATAATGCTCCAATAAAATTTCTAGAGCAATGTATCCTGTAGTCTTGACCTTGCTGAAATAAGAAGTTGAAAAGAGAAGAAAACACAAACCATCCATGCTCTAGTAACAGAACTAAATTGTAGGGACTGTAAAGAATTACTTCATTTCTATTGGATCTATTAGTACTAACACCCAAGTTGACAAATGTGGCCTTTTATTATCTCTCTCTTATGTCTTGCCACAAATTACTTTTCTTCTCATCTCCTTTTCTAATTATTGCAATCTCTTCTTTCTCATGGCTTCTTCTCTGCCCCCTTCTTTCCTATTTCTCCTTTTTTCCTGCGCTGCTATTTCTCACTGTTCTTCTTCTACTCCACCCCTTATCCTTCTGTTTGATTTCAAGTCATCTGTTTCCCTGCAGAGCTCCAGCGGCAGATGGCACACCCATTTTGTTGAGTAGGAGTGCCATTCTGTGCCAGCCTGTGGGAAAACAGAGGGTAGAGGGAGTGGCGGTAAGCATGTCAGTAAATTAAAGTATACTAGCCCAACAATTTGAAAAATTTTAAATACAGCAACTAAAGGCTGAAACAGAATTGATGCAGATATAGCAAAGAACAGAGCCAGATATACCATCGTGTTAAATCAAGCCAATTAACATTCTTATTTTAAGCTATCTTCTGTAGGATATTATACACACACACATAAAGCATAGGTGGATTCTAATAAGAAAAGAGAAGCTAAATAAAAGTCAGACTAAGAAAATCACCTAGATTTTGATTAAGCCAAAATGCATGGAACCACATCAGGCAAAAATTAGATAGCAAACTAAACTTCAAGATAACTTAAAAACACAAGAGTTATTTCATTAGCCTTTGAGTTCAAGCAAATACATTTTAAGATTAAATTGCTTAAATAAGCCCCTCAGATCTTCACTTCAATTTGCTGAAGAACCTGAACTTAGATATTAGAGAAACCAGTTTTAAGGTTTCCCTGAGACTTTTTTTCCAAATTCTATTTATAATCTAAATCCCATTTGTGTTGATCTTTATTCCATCTCTTTTTATACCATGAGCATTAAAAATTAATAGCAATGAAGCTCAGAATATATCTAACAGCCTCATCCCTCTCAGTGTATATGGAGATATACTTAGAAAACAAAAAATCTCAAATATATATATGCACACACACACAAATGCATACACATACAATTTAAAAAGTTATAAAGGAGCTCCGTGTAGCAAAACTCTGTACCTAACATTAATTATATGAAATTTTCAGATAAATCATCTTCATTATGTTTTCCTTCTATTGCTTCTAGAATTATAACAAACAAAAAAGCCTAACAGTGGGGTTTGCCCAGTAATAATGTGATGAAATTATCAGATACTATACACAAACCATCATAAATCAAACCAAAATCAAAATATCTCAGAGTAAACATACATTGGATGACTTGTGGATAGAAGCAAACACTCTCATCCTTGGTATAAATCACTGGTTTTGCCTGTCCATCTGACTGAAGTCCAACAAACAACCCTGGGCTCTCCATAGACTCCAGGCTTATAGATGCATTTTCCAAATTCTTCTTAATTTTAAAATGACAGTCAGTATCTCCTGTACCCTACAATCAATACAACATGATTTCGTAAATGAAGGAAAACACAAAAGGACAGAATTTAAAACCTGTTACTTATAAGAATTTAAGTTTGCTTAATTTTCAAGTAATCATGATAAATCTAGAACCTTTTTGCATAAATTGTCCTGTGTGCTTCATCCTGTTCTATCACATCCAGAAAGAGAGACCACATGATGGGTTGAGGCAAGGACACACACCTTTGGACAAAGTGCTCTGAATCACAGAGAAGCTTCAACTAAGGAGAATGTGGTGTATGCTGTATTTCATTTCAAAGTTGCTCACCTCTACATGTGAACAAAGAACATCAAAATGTCAAATTTTCCTTTTAGAAAGTACTCTAAAAATGATGGAAAGGTAAGCAGTTCTTACCATAAGTCCACTTACATTTAAATATAAACCAATTTTCTGTGCTATTCTGCACATTCCAGATTAAATTTTCATAAATAGCATACACATAAATTACTCAAAGATGATATAGGAAAACATTTAAGAATTGGATGCCTAACAGTAATCTACATACCCTTCGATCATCTTAACACCTTTCCCTTGTTTAAGGCATTTATAATCTAATATTAGAAGATATTTTACCTTTCATCGCTTTGAAAGTGCTCTTATATTAATAGCATTTCAGAGTTCTGGTAAATGAGTTTTGTGAGAATTAATTAAAATTTACAATAGCAACTATTATTTTTTTGTTACAGCATATTATGGGGGTACAAATGTTTACGTTACGCATGTGTTGCCCTTTCCCCACCTCCCCCCTCAAATCAAAGCTTCAAGCATGTACATCCCCCAGATGGTATGCACCGCACTCATTATATATGCATATACCCATCCCCTCCTGCCCATTCCCATCTGCCTGACACCCAATAAATGTTATTCCTATATGTGCACTTAGGTGTTGGTCAGTGAAACCAGTTTGCTGGTGAGTACATGTGGTGTTTATTTTTCCATCCTTGGGATACTTCACTTAGTAGAATGGGTTCCAGCTCTATCCAGGATTTATTTGTAATACAAAATTATATTCTGATCTCTGCTCAAATGTGAGCTTCTTGTTGGTAAGAACCAAGTCTGTCTGTCTGTCTCTTTCATTTTATAAAAATAAATTAACCAATTTCTACCTTCCATTCTTGTTATGGATACAATAAGACTGTGGCCTTCATTTGTTCATGGCCAAATAGAGACGATAACCACACATATAGATAATAATAAGTAGAGGAAGGTGGCTGGGGTGTGGGGATAGGACATTTCAGGCAGAGGGACACCAGGAACAAAGGCAGGGAGGCAATAAGCAACATGGTATGTGGATGAACAAGCATCTTAATGTTGCTGAACAGAGAGAAGAAGGTAAGTGCAGAAAAGTAACCTCAGTTTGTAGGCAACACAGGGAATTTGGGCCTTATCTTAGACCATGGGAGCCACTGAAGGATTTTATGGACAGATCTCAAATTGCCTATAGGACATTCCTTGGATGCCTTTCTAATATTTCTCTAAAAGAAAAATGTCATTATTTACTCAATTGGCTATATATTTCTTTGTAGTTTTCTAATACCTATCAACAGAACCTCAATTTCCTCCTGTTCTTCAAGTATACAATCTTGGAGCTCCCTATGACTTTTTCTTTTTAATAAACTACTTTTTCAAACAGTTTTAGATTTATAAAAAAATGAAGAAGATATTAATACTACAGAGTTCCCATATACCCACACTCATTTTCCCCTATTATTAATATCCTATATTAATATATATGTTACAATTAATGATCCATGATATTTAATATATTATTAACTAATATGTTATTCAAATTTCCTTAATTTTTACCTAATATCCCTTTTTTGTCCAAGATCCTATCCAGGGCTCCATGTTACATTTAGTAGTCATGTCTCTTTAGGCTTCTCTTGGCTGTGACAGTTTCTCACAGACTCTCCTTGTTTTTAGTGACCTTGACAGGTTTGATGAGTAATAATAAAGAATTTTGTAGAATGATCCACTATTGGAATTTGTCTGATGTTTTCCTCATGATTGGATGGGAGTTATATGGAATATTGGGAGGAGGGTCACAAAGGTAAAGTTCCATTTTCATCACACCATAGGAAGCATACATAATTTATAACTGTTGATGTTGGCCTTGATCATCTGTACAAGTAGAACTTGTCATATTTCTCCATTATAAAGTTACTCATTTTCCCCTTTCCACACTGTACACTCAGGAAGGAAGTCACTATGCTCAGCCCACACCTAAGGAGTAAGAAGTTATGCTGCAACATCCTGAAGGCAGAGTATCTTACATAGTTTATTTGGAATTATTCTACACAAAATATTTGTTTCCATTTATTTATTTGTTCCCATTTATTTATTTATTCAATCATTTATTTATATCAGTATGAAATTGTGAATATTTTATACTTTGGGTTATAATATAATACTTCATTATTTTGTTGTTCAGATTTGTTCCAGCTTTGGCCATTGGGAGCTCTTTCAGCTGGCTTCTATATCCCTTTGACATGTCCCCATTAATGGGAAAGGCGGCGAGAGGGAGAACAGGAAAGAGGGGAGAGGATTTTCGTTTTTCATTTGTTTGCATTTTTTTTGGTCTGTTTGTCTAGTGCTATCTTAACTTACTGCCACTACAAGATGCTCCAGCTTCATCTTGTATATTTTCTGCCACAGAATCAACTATTTCTCCAAGGAGCCCTGGCTCCTTTTATTGAAGAATAGTATTAGAAACCAAGATCTGGGTACTAGGTCTGCTTGTTGTTAATGGGGTGTTGTTACTTCTGGGCCCTCTTATCTGATGAAGCAAAAATATGTGTTTATCCTAATCCACATATATGTAATTTGTAAATATTTCTATATGCAACCATCCATATCTATGTTAAGCTAAACATGAATTTATACTGATGTCTCTAATTCTAATGGATTACCATGGATCCATTAGATCATTCTATGAATTATTAAATAGTCTGGCTTCTTTTCCTTGCTTAGCCATAAACTCCCACTCCAACAGTGAGAAATCTGACGCCCACCATCTGCCACTGACTTACTTGTTTCATTCCAACATATATACATAGTATCGTCAAAATTGTTAACACTTATTGCCATGGGAAATAAATTTATCAACCAGAGTACAGGTCTTCTGTGCAATTCCCTTTTGCCTTTAGTCTTATCCATTCCATTCATTTCCAAAGATAATTAGGTCAGCACCCTTTTCCACCATCCCCTTCATAGAAGATCTTTTATACATTTGTATGAATCATCATCACCTACATTCTTTTCTGAGACTTTCAGGCCTCCTAAATGATATTTTCATGTGCATACATTAAGGTTCATTTTTCATGCTGTACATTTCTATGGGTTTTCACAAATGTATAATGTCTTGTATCCACTGTTATAGTAGCTTACGGAATAATTTTACTGCCCTAAAGATACCCTATCCTTCACCTATTCATACTATCCACCCTTCCCTCAAACCCTAAGCAACGATTCATCATTTTATTGTCTCTACAGCTTTGCATTTTCCAGAATGTCATATAATTGGAATTGTATAATATGTAGCCTTTTCATAATGGCTTCTTACATTTAGCATTTAAGTTTTTTCAATGTTTTATCATGGCTTAAAGCTCACTTCTTTTTATTGCTGAATAATATTCAATTGTATGGATGTCCTACAGTTTATTCATTCACTTACTGAAGGACATCTTGGTTGTTTACAGTTTGTGATGATTATAAATAAAGCTTCTATAAACATTCAGGTGGGAAGGTTCAATTCTGTGAAAATTATAAGATCTGTGTCTACATTCATTGTTTTTGCATATGGACATCTAATTGTTCCAGCACCATTTGTTGAAAAGTCTACACTTTCTTCATTGAATTGTCTTTTCTCCTTTATCAAAGATCAGCTGACTATATTTCTGTGCTCTCTATTCTGCTCCATTGGTCTCTGAGTCTTTTCTTTCATCAATATCACATTGTCTTGATTTCTATAGCTTTATAGTAAATCTTAAAGTTGGGTAATGTCAGTCCTCAAACTTTGTTCTTCGGTATTGTGTTGAATAATCTGGGTCTTTTGCTTTTCCATATAAACTTAGGACGGATCTACTAATATCCACAAAATGACTTGTTGAAATTTTGATTGGGATTATATTGAATATACAGATCAAGCTGGTAAAAACTGACAACCTTGAGTCTTCTAATATCTGCTCATTTATTTAGATCTGGGAGAGGGCTGGATTTTTTACAAGTTGGCCACAAAGTTAGGAATCTTTAGAGCAGAAGCTATGCAGGAGTCTCAAACTTCATGTTTCCTAAAATATTCAGACTATAATATCAGCCTCATTTGAAATTATATACAACCGGTATGTCCAGGGACAAACCAAATCAGGCACACTCCAGTACAGACCAATGTGGGCCTGAAGAACAGTATATATCCAGAGGCCTTTTCCATGACTTTTCAAACATATGCCAGTCAAGAATGACAGAAATGAGAAAACAACAATAATGATAATAAGAATAATAATAAAAGAAATCTTGACTGATTACTGACCGTAAGGAACTAATCTTTCAACTGGATAAAAACCAAAGTATATAAACATTATTTTGACTGGGGAAAAAAAACTATCAATCAAACTAAGAATATCAAAACATGCTAGAATTATTAGCATACCATTAGGTAAACTGCGGGCTTTTGAGTCAAACTGTGTTTCATTATGGTAATTTCATATTTATTCTTCCAAACTTTAGATTCTCCATAAACTAGCCCTTTTCTACAAAGAAACTGAATTTATGAACTATAAGATCATTTCCAACCCACTATTTCTCCAAACTTAGAATAGATACCTTATTGAAAAACCAATGTCATTTTCTACGTTAAAGTTCTCAAGCAACTGCCCTGACTGACACAATTGGAAACTCTTTCCCAGACACAACTCTTTCCATACTAACACTGAACTTGGTACTTACCTCTAGTATTGTACTTTACACACTGTGGTGTAATTTTCTGTTTATATTGCTCTTTTCCCCTTTCACATCGAAAGTTTCCTCAGGGTAGGAGGCATGCCTTACTATATGTACTGTAGCCCTAGCAACAAGAAGTTTCTGCCTTTCAGAAGAAACTCAACAAATGTTTGTTAGCTCTAAAAAATGTTGTTTTGGGGGGG
>CAUYSK010029741.1:0-24812 GCA_963575035.1 Avahi laniger | reverse complement strand
CAATATCTCTTATGAATATAGATGCAAAAATTCTCAACAAAATTCTAGCTAACCGAATTCAGGTGCTTATTAAGAAAATAATCCACCATGATCAAGTGGGCTTCATTCCAGAAATGCAGGGATGGTTCAACATACGCAAATCTATAAATGTGATTCGCCGCATAAACAGAGGCAAAAACAAAAACCATATGATACTCTCAATCGACGCAGAAAGGGCATTTGACAAAATTCAACACCCTTTTATGATAAGAACGCTTAACAAAATAGGCATAGACGGGGCTTACCTAAAAATGATAAAATCTTTTGAATATGATTTTATAACTATATTCTTGTAAGTTACCTGATTTTATAGTTATATCTCTGTAAATTACTGTCATTGAATTTAGTTTTGAGTGACAAAACAAAACAAAAGAAATGAAAGTAAGAAATGAGTAAGTAAAAATGCCAATTCAGGATTTTTGCTGTAGTCGAAGGCAATAAAACATAGTGGTTAAGCTTATCAGTTCAGGTGTCAGCCTACCTGAGATTCAGTCCCGGCTCTTTCACTTAACTAGGTGTGTGATCTTGGCTAAGTCACTTAATCTTTTGTTCCTTACATATTAAATGGGGTTGATGATGATGATAATAATGATGATAACATTGCTCACCTCCTAAGATTTCCTGACACAGCACTCAATAAACGGTAGCTATTATTATAAGGGTGTGTAGTGAATTCTCTGTTTGGAACATAAGGAAAAGGTATACACTTCCGTTAACAGAAACTCAGTCTCTCGCTACTCTCATTCAATAAATGTTGAGCAAATACTTTAAATATGTTCAATTGAAGAGGCAGCAAGAATATAAGCCTTCCTGGGGCATCCACATGTCTCATCCAGTCTTGCTGATGAGGACAGTTGTGGCACAAATCAAAAGAGCACTAGATTTTTAGAATTGGAAAATCTAGCTTTAAATCCCATCTCTGCCACTTAACAACTGGTAGTGTGACCATGAACAAGTCACATAACCTCTTTGAGTTACAATCTCCTCATATCAAATGGAGATACTTATGTCAGTGGTGAGGACTGGAAGAAAGATTGCATGTAAAAGCATCTGTCACATATTAGGCACCCAAAAAATGTTTATTGACTCTGAAGCACACAGAGAAAAGAATTCTATGGACATTTTAATCCTTATTTATCATCGAGGATGATGGTTCAAGTTGCTGAGCAGCACTGGTGTTCTATCAAATTAGTTTCTGCCATTTCTTGTGAAAAGGTCAGTATTGCTGTCATATTCACAAAGCTGCAGGACCTAATTGTGTATGCCTGCTAGGATTTTTTTAAAGCAAGGTGACAGAGTTTGGCTTAGATGCCAGCACAAACCTTTTAAAATATTAAATATATGTAGTGCTAAAAAAGTGCTCAAATATTCCAAAGATCCTACTATTCATACCAACTTCAAGAATGATGAGGAAGTTGACGGTGGCAGCTACAGTAACATCTTTGAGTTTTTTTTTTTATGTTGTATTATGTTTTGTTTTAAATCACCGGCAAAATTATAGTCCAATTTGTTCTATATTGACTACTGAACAATATTGCTTATTGAACACTCCTGGAATCTGTTGGACTATAGCATAACCTGGTTTGTGTACACAAAAGTAGATTTAATGCAGAAACAGAAGTGAACAGCATCAAAATAATTGCAGGATACTCATAGACCTTATAAAATGATTTGAAACTCCTACTCAAATATGCAGTAGCCCCGCCCCCCTTATCCGCGGTTTTGCTTTTCATGGTTTCAGTTACCTGCAGCCAATTTCTGTACAAACATATTAAATGGATAATTCCAGAAATACACAATTCATAAGTTTTAAATTGCAGGCCATTCTGAGTAGTGTCATGAAATCTCATGCTATCCTGCTCCATCCTACCTGGGACATGAATCCTCCCTTTGTCCAGCATAACCACACTGTCAATGCTACCCATCTGAGCTACCCACCTGTGAGTTACTTAGTAGCCGTCTTCGTTATCAGATCAACTGTCATGGTATTACGGTGCTTGCTTTCAAGTAACCCTATTTTATTTAATAAGGGCCCCAAGGTGCGAGAGTAGTGATGCTGGCAATTTGGATATGCCAAGCTGTAAAGTGATTTCTTTTAATGAAAATGTGAAAGCTCTCAACTTAATAAGGAAAAAATAACTTTTATTATAGTATGTTGTTATAATTGTTCTATTTATTTTTAGCTGTTGTTGTTAATCTCTCACTGTGCCAAATTTATAAATTAAACTTTATCATAGGTTTGTATGTATAGGAAAAAAACTAGTGTATATAGGGTTCGGTACTATTAATATTACTGGTTTCAAGCATCTGCTGGGGGTCTTGGAACATACCCCCAGTGGATGAGGGGCAACTGCTGTAATAATGTCAGATAGATGGCCCAGTAATATATAAATAACCTGTACAAACCAATAATAAAAAGATCATTAGAAAAGTGAGCACAGGATATGAGCAGATTATTCAAAAAAGAACTGCAAAGGGAAATATAGTCAATAAACATATGAAAAGCTATCCAATTTCATTGGTATTCAAAGAAATAAAGAACCATAATAAGATACCATTTTTCATCAATGTGATATTGCTAAAGATATTTTTAAATGTGCTATTAGAAGGGCTCAGGAAAACCAGCACTCTTATATATTGCTGATAAAAACGTCCTAGCAGGCAATGTGTGTATCAGTACCTGCCATATAGTATGCCCTAAGTAAATAGTTCTTCAATGAATGAATTATTTTATTGCTCTTATTAAAATACATTTTCATACATTCATGAAATTCTAAACTACAAAAAGTATCCAAAACTTAAAGAAACAGAGTTATGGATTACTGTTTTTGTGAATGCCACTTTTGAGACACATAGAAAACTCATGCACTTGATTATAAATGTTTTGATGACAGGCCTTGATACAACTCTCTGACTTCATAAAAACTACCAGTGAATCCATATATGTACCAGTCTTACTGCCATTGGCTTCCAACCTTGTGGGAGTTTATAACACCCTGCTAATGTTAGCTTGTTTTTATGCCTTCTCCCTTTTTTTTCTCAAAATGCTGTATGGCATATATTTTTTTTAAATTAAAGTGTCTCATTTAATTTTGTTTTGAGAAATTTTGAAAAAGCTCATGATGATGCCCAGGATAATTGTAGCCACCCCAGAGGGTGACAAATTTAGGGCTGGGAATCACTGCTTTGCAGCTATCCTTACGATATTTTTCAATAGCTCCTTACTAGTTCTGTAATGTATTCTCCTCACAATGTGAACAGATCTTTTCAATCAATAAGAAAAGTATAATTTTGTTAATGATAGGAAAGCACCTTATTATCTGTATTTGACAGGCTTAGATGTATTGCTGTCTTTTGGAGAAAAACAGCTGTTTCCAGATGCCATTAAAGCAGGCATTACCACTGACAAAGCTTTCTCACAAAGTATCTTTCAAGAGTTCTATGTGTTGTCAGAGCTGCTTGCACCATGTGGGAGTTAGGGCCTTGTACTTTCTAATTGCTAACTGCTTTGATTACAACCTCCTGCTCAGATATTAGAGTGAGTGACATTTACATCTATATACATTTTCTTCTCTTATAACCACATTGCTTCAGTGTTGTGACAATTTTGAACTTTGAGAATGCTTGCCCACAATCCTGACACCTCCATCAGCAGCACATAGACAGTTTGGATCTGTTGGAAATAGACACAATGTATTTTGCTTATTCTGGAAGCATTAATTTTAATTTCTCCTTTATGAATTTATTAACCATGTAGATAACTACATGGTTATCTTTTTTGGCATTTCTCAATTATTTGGGCCAGTTTCTTATCCAAAAGAATAATTATTATAGTAACTTTTCAGTACAAAAGATTATTATGGCAACTTATCAGTACAGAAGATTAATTATTATAGTAACTTCAGTGATTTATCCACCAGATTGGCAGTTACTTTTATATTCGGTAAGCATCCCAAAGTCTTTGTTGAATTTGCTGATTTACACTCCCGTCTTCTTTTTCATTTAGTCTTTCAATACTAGAATCCACCAGGAAAAATAATTTAAAAGCTGGTACTAATTTAGGTGACTCATTTTTCCTTCTGATCCATCTAAAGAAGTCCCTTTCTGCCTGAGTACTTAGCTTTCCATTCTGTCCCTGTGACCTAGAATTCAACAAAACACTCATGATCCGTGCAAACTATGAATTTGCCTTGAACTGAACATTTACATATTGCATTGTTAAATACAGGCTGTGAGAAAAAAATAATGCTACAATTAGAGATTCATGAGACTATCCAGAGAGCAAATATTGAAGATTTTTCCAAAGTAAACCACTGGTACATCCATCCTATGGGTTACTGAATAGCCATTAAGAATAATGAGGTAAATATTTAATATTTATGTGCTCAAATGGAAAGCTGTAAAAGATTTACTTGAGTAAAATTAGAAAACCACAAACCAATATATATATAGTAAGGTACAATTAATGTAGAAATATATGTGTGTATATGTTCTTATGTATATTCACATTTATGTAAATACATATAAAAAGGTCTGGATGGATATAAACCAAGCTCTTGTTGCTGTTTTCATTGTTGTTGCTATCCCCAGAAAGGGGAAAGTAAAATGAGTGGAGGAATGGATGTGAAAACAGATTTTTACCTTTTACTACGTACTTTTGTAAAATTTGACTTTTTTACAAGTATATATTACTTTTGTAATTTTAGAAACTCGTTTTCAACTGAAGTCCCTTAGGAAATTTTCTCTCACCATCCCTCGGCCTGAACTATTAAAGAGCAGGAAAAGTTCAGTGATAGGACCTCGTTGGCCTCAAATAAGAAAATATAAGTAAAGCAACAACAATAATAGTTGTCATTTGTCCTACAATTATCTTGAGTTAGATATTTCACAGGAATTATCTAATTTATTCCTTCTAATAACCCTGTAAGTTAGGCTTTGTTTCCTATTTGGAATGAAAAATAAAACTAAAGCTCAGACATATTAATTTGTCAGAGGCCACATAGCTGATCTCTTAATCTCTTCAGATGGCTATAGCACAAACACCATAGACTGGATGGCTTAAACAACAAACATTTATCTCTCACAGTTCTGGAGGCTGCAAAGTCCAAGATCAAGATTAGGGTGCCAGGGTTGTCAGGTTCTGGTGCGGGCCCTCTTCCTGGTTTCTTCACATGGCAAACCCAATGACCTCTCAAAGGTTTCACCTCCAAACACCACCACATTGGAGATTTTGGCATCAACATATGAATTTTGAGGGGACACAAATATTCAGTCCATAGCAGCTAGTAAAAGCTGTTAAGCAGAGATTTCAACTTGAATTTATCTGGCTCTTAAGCCCATGTTTTTGTTACTGAACACCGCAGCCTACTTGCAAATACATAAATAGTGTTTACTATGGTGCCAGGAACTGTTCTCAGTACTTTTATGCTGTTCTAAGTACTTTTTATACATAATAATTCATTCCTCACAATGACCCTATGAGTTAGGTATTATTATCATCATTATTATTTTATCATCTTCATTTTTCAAATAAGGAAACTGAGACACATACACATTACTTGGCAAATGTGTAAGTGGCAGAGCAAGAATTTGAACCCAGGCAGTCTTATCATCCATGCCACTGCATCATTAGATATCATATATAAGAGAGTCCTTTATGCTTCCCCCTCATCCTCATTCTTTCATCAAGGAGATAAAGGAAAAGATGAGGTGTACTGGCAGAACCCAGACTTAATCAAACTAAATAAAATCATGGCTGGAAGAAAACTTGCCATCTTATGTTTTACAAATGAATTCTTGAGATTCTGTACAATTCTCAAATTCTCAACCTCCAGAACACATCCATCTGAAGTGAAATGTTCTCAGTTTGAAATCCAGAATAAGGTATAGGTCTGTCCCTGAAGGAATTCTCACCCTGTTTTGAGAATAAGAAATAGAAGAATTGTACCATACCAGAAGAGAGAAAATACAACTGGGCCTGAACTTTCCATCATTGGTAAACAGATCTTCCAGTTTCAAATAAAGTTCATCTTACTCCTTAACCTGATGAAAGGCATCTATAAAAACCCTACAGATAACATCATGCTTAATAGTGAAAGACTGAAAACTTTCCTGCTAGGATCAGGAAGAGAAGAATGTTCACTCTGGCCACATCTACCCAACATTGTGCTGGAAGTTCTCAATAGGGCAATTAGGCAAGAAAAAGAAATAAAAGGCATCCAGATCAGAAAGGAAGAAATTAAACTATCTCTATTTGCAAATGGCTTCATCTTATACATAAAAATCCCTAATGAATCCACAGATAACTATTAGAGCTAATAAAGAGGTTCAACAAAGTTGCAGGACAAATATACAAAAAGACAACAGCAACGAATAATATGAAAATGAAATTAAGAAAACAATTCCATTAATTCCAATAGCAACAAAAGAATAAAATAGAATAAATTTATCCAAGAAAGTATAAAACTTGTACACTGAAAATAACAAAACATTGTTGAAAGAAATCAAAGAAAACATAAGTAAGTGGAAAGAAATTCTATGTTCACAGCTCAGGAGACAATATTGTTAAGATAGTGATACTGTCCTAACTGATCTATAGGTTCAGCACACTCCTATCAAAATCCCAGCTGACTTCTTTGCAGAAATTGACATGATGACACTAAAGTTCATATGGAAATACAAGAGATGCAGAATAGCCAAAACAATCTTGAAAAAGAAGATATTGGAGGATGTCCACTTCCCAATTTCAAAACTTACTACAAAGCTACAATCATCAGTGTGATACTGGCATAAGGACAGGCATATAGATCAATGGAATAGAATGAAGGGTCCATAAATGAACTCTTACATTTATGTTTGATAGATTTTCGATGAGGGCGCCAAGACATTTCAATGAGGAAAGGAGAGTATTTTTAACAAATAGTGATGAGACAACTGGATATTCACATACAAAAAAATGACTTTGGACCTCTTCCTCACACTATATACAAAAATTAACTCAAAATAATCAAAGACCCAAATGTAAGTTCTAAAACTATAGCAATCTTAAAAGGAAATGTAAGTGTAAATCTTCATGACCTTGAATTAGACAACACTTTCTTAAATATACCAAAAGACCAAACAGCAAAAGAAAAAATTGATAAATTGACTGCATCAAACCTTAATGAATCAAAGACAGTGAAAAGACAACCCACAGAATGGGATGTGAAAATGTTCGCAAACCATATTCTAGTAAGCACATATATCCAGAATAGATAAAGAATCCTTACAAGTCAATAATAAAAATACAACTCAATTTAAAAATGGGCAAAGCAAAAGATGTGAATGTACATTTCTACAAAGAAGATATACAAATGGCCAATAAGCGCATGAAAAGATGCTCAATGTAATCAGTCACTAGGAAAATGCAAATCAAAACCATGAAATACCACTTCATACCCTCTAGGATGGCTGTAATAAAAAAAGAGATAATAACAAGAGTTGATAAAAATGTGGATAAATTGGAACCTCACATAGTGTTGATGGGAATGTAAAATGGTGCAGCCTCTGTGGAAGACAGTCTGGCATTTTCTCAAAAAGTTAAACATAGAGTTACCATATGACCCAGCAGTTCCATTTCTAGGTATGTACCCAAGAGAAATGAAAACATATGTTCACATAAAAACTTGTATGTATATGAATGTTCATAGCAGCATTGTAGCCAAAAAATGGAAACAATCCAAATATCCATCAATCATAATAGACAAAATGTGGACACAACCCCAATGTTCATCAGTTATGAATGGATAAACAAATGGTGGCATATCCATTCAATGGAATATTTTTGGCCAGGAAAATAAATGAAGTATTGATACGTTTTACAACATATAATGAACCTTGAAAATATTATGCTAAAGGAAAGAAACTAGTCACAAAAACCACCTATTCCATGAGTCTATTCATAAGAAATGTCCAGACTAAGCAAATCCATATTGGCAGAAAGTAAATCGGTGGTATCCTAGGGCTGGGGTGGAGGCAGAAGTTACCAGGTAATGGGGAGTGACTGTTATTGGGTATACAGTTTCTTTGTGGAGTGATGATAATTTCCTAAAATTTATTATGGTGATGTTTGTACAACTCTTTGAATATACTAAAAACCATTTAATTGAACACATTAAATGGGGAGTGTATATAGTATGTGAATTTTATGTCAATAAAGCTGTTCTAAAAAATTTCACCTTGAGTTCCTCATGGAACCTCCAAGTGTGATTAGAAGCAGTGGCACAATTAGTAAGCAGTTTCTCTGGACTTTAAGATAGCTGTCACATATATTAATTCCGCCCCACCAAATTTTTATTGAACACACATTATGTTAGCCACTGGGAATCAAACAGAGAAGAAGATGGAAAAAACTGCCACCACAAAGCTTATATCCTAGTAGAAATAATAACAAAAGCTTATAACATTAAACATTTACCATATGCCAGTGTGTTAAAAATTTTTTAATTTTTAAATGTCTTCTGATTCAGTTTCAGTAGATTTCATTTTTCTAGGAAGTCATCGATTTCTTCCAGGTTATACAATTGGTTGGTGTATAGTTGTTCATAGTAGTATCTTATGATCCTTTGAATTTCTGTGGTTTCAGTTGTAATGTCTCCTCTTTCATTTCTCATTTTATTTATTTGAGTCTTCTCTCTTATTCTTTGTCAGTCAAGCTAACGGTTTGTTAGTTTTATTTATCTTTTTCTTAAAAAAAACAACTTTTAGTTTTGTTAATCTTTTCTGTTGTTTTTCTAGTCTCTATTTTGTTTATTTCTGCTCTAATATTTGTTATTTCCTTCCTTCTGCTAAGTTTGGGCTTATTTTGTTCTTCTTTTTCTAGTTCCTAGAGGTGTAACATTAGGTTGTTTATTTGAGATCTTTCTTCTTTTTGATATAGGCATTTATTGCTATAAATTTCCCTCTTGACTACTTTTGCTGCATCCCATAAATTTTAGTATGTTGTGTTTCCATTTTTGTTTATCTCAAGGTATTTTTAAATTTCCTTTTTAATTTCTTCCTTGATCTATTGGTTGTTCAGGAGAATGTTGTTAAATTTCAACATATTTATGAGTTTTATAAGATTCCTCCCATTATTGATTTCTAGTTTCATGTCATTGTGGTTAGAAAAGATACTCAATATGATTTCAATCTTCTTAATTTTGTTAAGACTTATATTGTGGCCTAATATATGATCTATCCTGGAGTATGTTTCATGTGAATTTGAGAATAATAGAAAACCCCAAAGACTCCATCAAATCTTTTAGAATTGATAAACAAATTCAGTAAAGTTGCAGGTTACAAAATCCATATATAAAAATCAGTAGCATTTTTATGTATTAATACTAACAACAAACTATCCAAAAAAGAAATTAAGAAAACAATCCCATTTACAATAGCATCAAAAAATAAATACAATACTTAGAAATAAATTTAACCAGGTAGGTGAAAGATCTGTACACTGAAAACTATAAAACTTATTGATGAAAGAAACTGAAGGAGATACAAATAAATGGAAAGATATCCCATGCTCATGGATTGGAAGAATTAGTATTGTTAAAATGTCTACAAATTTTAAAGCAATCTACAGATTCAATGCAATTCCTATCAAAATTCCTATGTCATTTTTCACAGAAATAGAAAAAACAACCTAAAATCTGTATGGAATCAGAAAAAGAAAAAACTCTGAATAGCTAAAGCAACCTTGAGCAGAAAAAAAAAACCAAAAAACCAAAGCTGGAGGCATCATATTCCCTGATTTCAACATACAATCAGTCCTTCATATCTATAGGTCCTCATCTGTGGATTCAACCAATTGCAGATCAAAAATATTTGGAAAAAAATGTGTTTGTACTGAACATGTGTAGACTTTTTTCTTGTGATTATTCCCTTTAAACAATGCAGCATAACAACTGTTTACATATCATTTACATTGTATTAGCTATTATGAATAATCTAGAGATGATTTAAAGTATATGAGAGGATATGCATTGGTCTTATGCAAATACTATACCATTTTATATCAGGGACTTAAGCATCTGTGGATTTTGCTGTCTGCAGGAGGCCCTGGAACCAATTCTCCATGGATATGAAGGGACGGCTGTATATTATAAAGCTACTATAATCAAAACAGCATGTTACTGGCATAAAAACAAACATATTAATCAATGGAACAGGACATAAAACCCAGAAATAAACTCAAGTATTTAAATTCAATCAATTCTCATCAAAAGTGCCAAAAAGAAACAATGGGGAAAGGATAATCTCTTCAATGAATCCAATTGGGAAAACTGGATATACACATACAGAAGAATGAAATTGGGCCCATATCTCACACCAACTTATAATGCATAAAAGACTTCAATGTAAGACCTGAAACTGTAAAGCTAGAAGAAACTGTTTACTAGAAGAAAATAGGGGAAAATATCCAAGACATTGGTCTAGGCCATGATTTCTTTGATAGGACTCCAAAAGCACAGACAACAAAAGCAAAAATAGACAAATGGGATTGTATCAAACTAAAGAACTTCTTCACAGCAAAAGAAACAATTAACAGAGATATCTCACAGATTGGGAGAAAATATTTGGAAACCATGCATCTGATAAGGGGTTAATATCCAAAATACATAAGGAACTCAAACAACTCAATAGCAAGAAAACATATAACCTGATTTTAAAATGGGCAAAGGATTTGAACAGATATTTTGCAAAAGAAGAGATATGAATGGCCAACAGATATGTAAAAAAATGCTCAGCATCTATAATCATCAGGCAAATGAAAATTAAAACCACAATAAGATATCACCTGTTCAAATGGCTATTATCAAAAAGATGAATGAAAGTTTGGGGTGGTGGCTCATGCCTGTAATCTCAGCACTTTGGGAGGCTGAGGTGGGAGGATCGCTTCAGGCCAGAAGTTCAAGACCAGACTGGGCAACATAGTGAGACCCTGTTTCTACAAATAAATAAATAAATACCCATAGTGCATATCTGTAGTGCCAGCTACTTGGGAGACTGAGACAGGAGGATCCCTTGAGCCAGGAGTTCAGGGTTCCAGTGAGCTATGATCGCACCATTGTACTCCAGCCTGGGTGATAGAACAAGACTCTGTCTCTAAAAATATTTTTTTCTAAATGATGAATGATAACAAGTGTTGGGAGGACGTGGAGAAAAAGGAACTCTTGTACATTGTTGGTCATAATATAAATTAATACAGCCTTTTTGGAAAATAGTAGGTTCCTCAAAATAGAAGGTTCCTCAAAAAACTAAAACTCCCACTTCTAGGTATATATCTAAAGGAATTGAAATTAGTATGTTGAATAGATATTTGCACTCTCATGTTTACTTCAGCATTATTTACAATAATCAAGATATGGAAGCAACCCAAATGTCCATCAACAGATGAGTGGATAAAGAAAATATGGTATATATACACAATGGGATGCTATACAGTCTTAGAAAAGAAGGAATTTCTGTTACTGACAATAACAGTGGAACTGGAAGATACTGTGCTAAGTGAAGTAGGCCAAGTACATAAAGACAAATAAATACTGTATGATCTCACTTATATGTGGAATCTAAAGTAGTTGATCACATAGAAACAAAAGGTAGAAAGGTGGTTACCAGAAGCTGGAGGTGAGGATGGGGAAAGGGAAGAGGGAAGATGTTTATCAAAGGGTACAAAGTTTCAGTTTGACCGTAGGAATAACTTGTAGTGATATATTGCACTGCATGGTGACCACAGTTAATAATAATGTAATGTATATTTCAAAATTGCTGAAAGAGTAGATTTTAATGTTCTCACCACAAAAAAGATAAGGTGGTAAGGTAATAGATATGTTAATCAGCTGATTGAATCATTCTATAATGTATACACAGATCAAAACATCACCCTGTACCTCATAAATATACACAATTATTTGTCAATTAAAAATAAATTAAAAAGGAAAAGAAATTATAGCATTATCTCATTTAATCTCTACATCAACCTTATGATATAGGTACTATTATTATTCTCATTTTACAGGTGAAAAAACTAAAGCTCAGAGAAGTGATATAACTTGCTCGAGGTCACATAGTTAGCAAGAGATTGGTAAGAAAACTGAATTAGTTCAACTTGATTTTCAAGTCTGTGTGCCTAACTACTACATTATAAATTTTGCCTCCTTGTATTGAAATATTGAAATGAGTAGTTCAATGAATTTAGCATCTCTTTTTAAAGTATTTTTCAAAAGTCTTCATTTCTTTGGCTATAATTCATCAGTTAGAATTTTGCAAATAGATAAATGAGAACCGAGTATTTATACATTAATATAGATCCATTAGTATATATCACACATGTATATGAAATTTAACATTTTGTTTTTGAAAGATTTAAAAGAAAATTTATTTAAAATTTTTGAGATATTACATAGGAAAAAATCTAAGCTTTGGTGTACATCCAAAGTAACATAAGTGTATCTCATATATTTTATAGCAACTGTTGACTAATTTTATATATATGTGTGTGCATATATATATATATAAACATACAAGATTAGGAAAGAAAAAGTAACAACTTCATAAATTGTGGCGGTCTTTGATACTTTCTTTTTGTTTTACACTTTTCAAAATTATTTAAGTTTTTCATTTATCTTATTAGAGCCATTTGAGAGACTGATTAATTGATGCGAAATGCAAGTACACTCATTAATGATCATGATCAAAGCCAAACAGTTTTTGCCAGGAAACAATTAGCTTTGGGTACAGACGTGTAAACCAAATATAATTAAATTATTTGGTCATCATTCTTCCTTGCTTTAGACATTAAATAGTATTAGATCTTTAGGCATGGCATATATTTAATACAGTCATTAAATATAGCTGTATTTTCAAAGCATGGGATGAATCTTATATTCTCACTGAATACAATTCTCTAATTGGTGAGTCAAGGATGATGTTTGTATAACTATAGTGGAGAAATTTTCTGTGATTAATGCGTGGAGGAGAAAATACTATAATCTCCCCTCAGTGGGTACAGAGCTGTTATGCCTTCCCTTCTTGGATTTCTTCTCAAAGCAAGGCCCTGACCTCATCCTTCAAACTCATTTTCCATTCCCTCTCTCAGAGCAGGGGTGCTTAGCTGACTCACTTGGATACCTTTTGCAAAACATACTTGTCTGGCCCTCTGTCTCCCCACTGGTGATTTCTTTCAATAGGAAGATTATTTCTGGGATGAAAACGAGTATAAGCATTTTGAAAAAATGCTTTGCTATTTTACAAGAAAAATTATATTTAATGAAATTAAAAACAAAAATAAGTGATTTTGATGTTCACCCTAGGCTGAGAGCACCGCACTGTCTTTGAGGCATGTGCAGACATACCGAAATCTGTAGCACACTTAGAGCTGCTGGTTCTTTCTTCGTAATTCTTTTGAACTTGGTGTCAACCTCAAATGGAGTATAAAATGCAGAGTGTTCTCAGCTTATCACTCTAAGAATATTTTTTGCACCTTTTTAGTTTGGAAGGGGCAAATTGGAATGACATAGGAATAGTGTATGGGAGCTATGGTGCTATTAAATTACATTCTGGAGCTGGGAAAATCAAGAGCCATAATCCTAGGAATTATTAATGATAAAAGCTAACACTTTCTGAGTGCTTACCAGGTGCCAGGCCCTATACTGAATGTTTCATGTCCATTTTCTCACTTGAACCTGACAACCACTTGTGAGGCCTCATTTTACAGATGAGCAAGCTGAAGCTCAGACCTTGAATTTGTCCAAGGCCACCCAGTTCGCTATTTGCAGAGGCCTGATTCAAATTCTCTTTTGCTTGATTGCAAAGCCATCGTTCTTAAAGATTAGGCTACATTGCCTCTATTTGCTTTGGGATGTTACAGAATCCACTCCTATCTATTGCACAAGAAACTCTGTTGGGCTTCGAAAAAGGTTTCCAGCCATAAACAGTATGCTTTGAGTGGTGAGATAGGCCAGGCTCAGAGGATTGGGCTTTGGAACCTGGAAAGGAGACATGCTCACTGGAGAACAACTCAGAGCTTTTGTAAGCCCTGCACCAGGTCCAAGGAGGAAATCCCAGCCACGGATATTTGAGTTCTGCCTGGCAAGGAGGAGCAAGACCATTGTTTCATTTTAACACAGCCTTCTACAGTGCCAGGCTCTGGTCTGCACTGCTCTAAGCACCTTACAAATATTAACTCCTTGACATCTTATAACAATTTCCTGGAAATAGGTACTGTTATTATCCCCATAATGCAGATGAGTAAAGTGAAGTTCAGAGACCTTAAATAAATTGTTCAAGGTCACACAGCTGGTAAGTGCTAGAGCAAGGCTTTGAACCTAGGTGATCTGTGTCTAGTGGCTATGTTTTACTGCCTCACAACACAGAAACTTGATTTTTCTTTTTCTTGTGCTTACCATCCTTTTTCAATCACTCCTGGGAAAATCTACTTTGCTAGCAAATTTCCCCTTTTCCATTGTCTTTTTCTTTACCTATGACTTTCCCAGTGTTTCCTGCCGTGTTCCTGAGCTCCTTCTTCAGCCTCCTTTGGCATTACTCATGAACAACATACTCTTTTCACCTACCAAATGTTTTTCCATAAATTATCCCATCTCAACTTGGGAAGTGAGAATGGAAAATATTGTTCCTATTTTGTGAATGAGAAAACTAAGGCAGGCAACTTTCCTAAAGTCTCACACAACCATCTAGTGGCAAAGTGGACTAGAATCCAGATTCTCTGACTCCAAATCCAATGTTCTTTTCTATTATGCCATCTGATAGAAGGTAAAAATCCATTAATTCTTTTACCTATTTGTTCATTCATTGATATGGTAACAATGTACTGAGTGCTTTAGTGTTTGCTAAGGCACTGAGTGGGAAGCAAGGTAGATATTAAAACAAAAATCCTTACTCTTAAGGTACTGACAGCACAACCAAAATAAAATCTTACCATAAAAAGTTGAATAATAACACAGAGTCACATATACTAAACGCCAAATGAGTGGTCTAGTCAGGTCATGCAGGAATTTTGAGGCTGGGTATGTAGCATCAAATATAGCTTTATTGAGAAGTTGAAACTTGAACTTGGCCTAGAAGGCTGTTTAGAACTTAGAGAAGAAGATTGAGCAGCACTTTCCAAGATGGGGAGAAAAGCATAGTATTTGTAATGCACACTAGTGTGAATGGAGGAAGTAGCTGGCAGCCCAGAGGCAAGTGTCCTAGGAGTTTCAATTGCACTGTCCCTGGGCTAAGTTGAGGGCCGGGAGAAGTCTAATAGCCTCAGACACTTGTAATGTACTTAAGGAGGTCTGCACTCAGTATTGAGGCACACCGGTCATCACGGTTGGTCTAAAGACCATTGACAAGGCCACAGGGATGAAATGGAGGGCATGTCCAGAAAAGCCATGGCAGATACCATTGAAGAGAAAAGTTATGGCCAAATGATGAAAGGTCTTTGAATTTTATTCTGTGGATCTACAGAATAGGTTGGCAAAATACATGTAGCATTGTTTTAGAAAGACACCACTGACATTGATATGGAGGATAAACTGGAGGGAAGAGAAGTAGTCGGGAGGCTATTACCATTGTCCATGTGGGAGGTGAAAGTATCTTAGACTAGAGTGGTAGTAATAGAGACAGGTGGGCAGAACTGAGTTATATTTTGGAGGTAAAAATGACAGGGTTTTGTTATGGATTGCACATGGAGAGTAGAAGAAAGGGAGGAGACAAGGATTTCCAGATTTTAAGTTTGAGCAAATGCCTATGAATGGTGATGTCATTCTCTAAGATAGAGAGTCCAGAAGAAGCAGAGATATTTTTTTGGAGGGGAGGGACAGACAAGCTGATAAGTTTCAAGTTGACATTTAGAGGCAAGGAAATCAGTTAGGAGGATATTGCAAAAATCCAGGTGAGATGGGATGAGATCCAGGACTAGGATGGTAGCAGTGAGAATGGAAATAAAATGTTGAATTGAGAGATATTATAAAGGAAGAATTGATAGGATTTTGTCATGGACTGACTTCTAGAGTTGAAAGGTGAGAGGAAGGCTTGAAGTCTTAGATCTCTTCTGTTTTCTATCTTCTTGATGATGTTTCCACTCTCATGGCTTAAAATACTTTCTATATGACTCCCAAATTTGTATCTCCAGCCTGGACTCCTCCATACTTTTATATCAACTGCCTGCTGATCATATCAACTTCCATGCCTAATAGGTACCTCAAACTTACCATGTTCAAAACTGAACTCTTGATTCCCCTGCGTCCAAACCCCACCAAAACCTGCTCTATTCACCAAACCTGCTCCTCACAGTCTTCCGCATCCCACTAAATGCCAGTTTCCTTTCTTCCAGTTGCTCAAGCAGAAGATCTCGGAATCATTCTTCTCTTTCTCTCACATCCTACATTTTTTCTATCAGCAAATCTTGTTGGTACTATCTTCAGAGTATATCTAGATTCTCACCACTTTTCATCAGCTCCATTGCTACTATCCTCTTTTGTGTCACAATGGCCTGTCTCCTGGTTTATATTGCACTAGCCTTCCAACAGTTCTCTCTGCTTCTGTCCTTGCCACCTTCAACCAAGTCTATTATTCTCTCATTGGTTTTCAGAACCAGACTGATTTTATTATGTGAAAGTCAGATCATGTCACTACTCTGCTCAGAACTCCTCCAGTGGCTTCCCATCTCACACATAGTAATAGCAAAACTCCTCACAATGGCCCACGATGCTGTATACAACCCACATATTGACAGAACTTGTTCACTCACCTTCAGGTGTTAGGAATCGAATATCCTCCTACTTCGTGAGATCTTCTCTGACTGCCATGTTTAAAATTGCAAGTTCCCCTCTCCTTTCCCTATCTGCTTTCCCTGTTTTGTTTCTTTATACTTTCAACACTCCTTGACATTATATATTTATCTATTTATTTGTTTATTGTTGATTTCATTCTGCTAGAACTGGAGCTTACAAAATTTTTCCAAAAAGGGCCAGATGGTAAATATCTGAGACTTTGTGAGCAACACAGTCTTTAACACAATTACCTAACTCTGTCATTGTTACACAAAAACAGCCATAGACGATACGTAAAAGAATGAGCATGGCTGTGTTCCAATAAAACTGTATTTGCCAAAACAGGTAGCAGGCAAGATTTAGTTCATGGGCCATAGTGTGCTGTCCCCTACTAGAATGTAAGTTCCAGAAGAACAAGGATTTTTGTTTACTGGTGTATCTCCAACACCTAGAATACTGCCTCGCACATAGTAGGCACTTGATATATTTTTATTGAATGAATGAATCAGTGGGAGACTGAAGGGCTGTGGGATTAAGAAAATTATAATAGAGCCACTGATGGTGCAGAATCTTGAGCAAGAGATGGTTTTGGCTAGGTTTGCAGCATACGAATTCTCTAGCCTCCCTTCCTCCCTCATCCCTACACTACCACTTAAGCATGCCATATAAAGTAAAAGTTGCTTTCATTGCTTGTGCAACTCTCCTGATGTGTGAAATTTCATCTGACTTCCTTTAATGTTGTCATTTGTCTATTTAATCCTCCTGACTCAGACTCTCTCTAATAACAATAATAACTCAAATACTCTGCTCTAAAACCAGAACACTGAAATCTGTATTTTTAATTAATTTAAAACAACTGTTAGCAATAGCTTCTATTGGCAACTCTACACTTTTTAATACTTCATCATATTTTGAGGTACTCTCATAAGTTAAGCAACCGTTGCTATTATAGTATGAGATGTCATTTGCCTTCTGAGCATTCAATGTGAATGGTTTGTTCTGATAAACTTTAGCCTTCAAGTACTCCCAACAATAGGAATCATATGGTAAGAAATATGGTAAATGAGGTATTTACAAGTTCCTACTGACTGTTCTCTCATCCTACCCTGGATCTCTTACAGGCACTAAAGATTTCCTGGAGTTATATGCCTTCCTGTTGAAAATGAACATTCATTCATCCTTTATTTCATATATTGCTAGCATTTACTGAATGTTCACTATGTGTGTGGTATTGAGCTAGGGGCTTTATATATATTAACTCATTATTAATTTATTTAATTCTTATAAAACACCTAAGTAGCAGGTACTATAATTATCATCATTTCACAGATGAGGGAACCGAGGTACCATAGCTGAAGTAATTTGCTCAAGGCCCCTCAACCAGCAGAAAGGTGAGCTAGGATTTGAATCCAGGTCTGCCTAACTCCAGAACCAAGAATGTTTCATTGTTTGCCACCACCTCAACAAATATTTACCATATGCCATGCAATGCACTAGGCAGTACCTACAAAGATGAATAGGGCACGACCTCCCTGGCCTTTCAAAGATAACATTAGTTGAGGCTATGTGGGTGGGAATGGAGGCTGTCAGATGCACAAATTAAGGAATTCTCTATTTACAAACAGGTGGGTGAGAAAATGGACATAGCACTATGAATTTTCAGGGTTCTGAAAAATGGACAGAGGGTTACAGAGTGAAAGGGAATAGGGCCCCCAACTCTAGAGTTAAGATCAACCACTCTCACGGATTTAAGCTGACAAAAAATTGCCCACTATAGAAATGGGATTGGCTGCCCACAGAAAAATATTTACTGATAAATAAAGGACCTCCTTATATGTCATTAAGAAGCAATGGTCTAAAATGTAACCTATGGAAAATATCACTGTAGCCTTGGAAATGCTATGGTGGGAAAGTCCATCATAACTAAGAGGGGTTCGTGATATTGTGACATGTGTAAATAAGTTATCTGGCCATTATAGAAACAAAAATAAAAATAATTAGAAAGAGAAGTTGTTTCTTTTACTCTATGCTCTGACTTGCAGATATGTTTATTATCTTTCTGATAGGTTGCATCAGACTGCGTAAACTACATGACTCCATCTTTTCAGATTATCCCACGCCTTATACTACCTCTTCACTCACCAGTAACAACAGCCACCGTACAACAAGTGCCTACACTGAGCCAAACACTTTACATAAATTATCTTATTTAATCCCGACAGCAACCCTATGATCTCATAGGGTTCTATTATTAGCCTCATTTTCAGATGAGGGAACTGAGGCTCAGAGAGGTTATGTAACTTACCCAAGCCCATAAAACAAAATGAGTGTTATGTTAGTTTCCTGTGACTGCCATAACAAATTGCCACAAATTTGGTGGCTTAAAACAACAAAAATGTATTCTCACACAGTTCTGGAGGCCATAAGTCTGAAAGCAAGGTGTTGGCAGTGCTCCCTCCAAAGGCTTTAGAGGAGATTTTGTTCCTTGCCTCTTCCTAGCTTCTCATGGTTCCAGGTGTTGCTTGGCTTGTGGCAGCATCACTCCAATCTCTGCATTTGTCTTCCCTGGCTTTCTCCCTTGTGTCTCTGTCCTCTCTGTTTCTTATAAGGACACTCATCATTGGATTTAGGGCCCACTCTAATCCAGGATGATCTCATATAGAGATCCTTACCTTAAAAACATCTACAAAGACCCATATTCCAAATAAGGTCACATTCTGAGGTTCTGATTGAGCATATCTTTTGGTGGTGGTGGGGGATACCATTCAGCCCACTCCAAGTAGACTAGCTGAGATCATAGCCTAGCTATATCTGACTGCAAAGCCCTGGTTCTTTCCACCAAACAGGCTGCTTCTATCACACAGCTTGTTGTATTTATTTGCTTTCCTGTGTGTATTTCCTACTGGGAAGAGGATGCACTAATTGACATAGTTTGCTTCGTAGCTAATTATCACAATGAATGAGTAAATCGACATTTTGGCTTCTAAAATATTGCCTTACCAGTTTAGATTGTGTGAAATTTGTTCCCCAGAGCCCAATCAATCCCTGGTTAAAACTGACAAAAAAATAAGGATCGAGATCACTTCAGGGTATGGGCATCCCGCAGCCTACCAGCCATGCCCACTTCTTTACTATATAAGTGACTATAATATAGTGCAATACCATAATCTTCTGGGTGTACAACTCTAATCATTTAAGAGCTTACAGGAGGAATTTTGTGTTCACCTTAATATTATATTCTAGGAAGATTCCTCACGGTGCTTACTATGTTTGCTCCTGAGCCTCAGCTCCCACCATCAAGCCACAGGGAAGGAGATGTCTCTAAGAAGTCATTATCACATGAAGACAAAGATTCTGTAGAAAAATGGGAATCCAGAAACAGTAGAGACTTCCCGTGCCTCTAAATCAGTGTCTTCGTAGGGCAATTGCCCCAGCTGGCCAGTTGACGCTGGCCTGCTCACACCTTGATTATGAAGAGAATTTTCCTAGGGATGTATTTCTCAGATTGGGATCAGTTTGTGGACCATCCCTAGTGGTGATCCAAGTGCCACCAGGGAACTTGTTAAAAATGTGGATTTCAGCTGCACATGGTGGCTCACGCCTATAATTCCGGCAGTTTGGGAGACTGAGATGGGAAGATCACATGAGGCCGGGAGTTAAAGACCCGCCTGAGCAACATAGTAAGACCCTGTCTCCACAAAAAATTAATTAATTAATTAAGAAAAATTAGCCAGGCATAGTGGCATGTGCCTGTAGTCCCAGCTATTCAGGAGGCTGAGGCAGGAGGATTCCTAGAGCCCAAGAGTTTGAGGCTGTACTGAGCTATGACTGGACCGCTGTACTCAGCCTGGGAGACAGAGCAAGATCCTATCTCTAAAAAAAATAAAAATCCACTTTCTGAAGATGGGGTCCAGGAACCTGCATTTAAAAAAACAAGAAAACAAGTACCTGGAGTAGTTCTGATACACGGTCAAGTTTGAGAACCATTGCATTCTGGTGAAACCAGGCTTCTACAACATTGAAACACAGATTAAACTCCAAACATTCATTTGTAATTCCAGCCAATAATCAATTACGATATTGCATTCTTGCAGCATGACCTGTAAGCTGTAGTTCATGGGACAATATTACTTTAAATGGCTTGATGTAAATCAAAGCAAAGGCTGTATGGCAAGATTCCTTAATCCTGTTCTCCTGAGACAATTTATGGAATAACTTTTGAGGAGAATGCAATAATCTCTCCCTAGTATCTTAAATTGATCTCTAAAGTTCCTTTTGGCTCCAATATTCTGATTCTATTAATGTTCTCAGGGCTTCAGATCACTTGTGACAAACACATTGCTTATTACAGACTAAACCTATTTCCCTTCCTCCAGGCAACAAGTTTCTGAAGAAGAGTGGTTGCTGATGATCTTTGTGGATGTTTTCTAATAATATATACCTTCTCACCATATTGCTGCAGAGCGTGAGTGAGATAATATATGCAAAGTGCCAAGCATAGTGCCTGATGCAAGGAAGTGGTTATTAAATGCTCGCTCTGCTTCCAGTGCATTGTTACAATGATATCAGTTAAATTATTGAAAATATAACATCAGAGAATTGTAGCTGAATGAAAATGGAGGGAATCAGCTGTATTGACAATATTGAGATTATTTGGCTTTAGGGGAACTAGACGGAACCCAAATCTCTGCAGACCGGCTCAGCTGCAGGAATAGTGAGATGGCCTGGGGAGGGCATGGGTTCCTGCCACAAATAGCGCTTTGGAGAAAAACTGCCGTGAGTCTGATGCAGCAAATGTTTTGGCCTAAAACTCAGCTTCCAATCCCCAACATGATTGCTAAGTTAGTATTTCTCAAAATGTGTGCCATGGAGTACTAGTTCCTGGGAATGGATGTGTTGATAATATTACATAAAGAACTCCAATTACAAGCAATGTTTCGAACTACCGGATGAGTCAAATGTGGTTTCCCAGCCTAAAGAATATTTGGAGTTCTTAATACATCAACACATAATGTGAATGTCCAAAGAGTGATGGGGTGCAATGGGTTTTTAAAATTTTTGTGACTTCACTCACTAGTGGTTCTGAGAAACACAATTATGGGAACACTGCTTCAAATTGACTAGTGACCTCCTACCTGCTAAAGGGAATGGACACTTTTCAGCCTTTACGTGATGAAAGGTAACAACAGAACAATTATGTCCTGAAATATAGAGTACTGTCCCTGAGCCCGCTAGTGTCTTCATTTTCTTCTCTGCACAACTTAGCGTCTTTGTCCATCCTTATAGTCTCTCTTTTGCATGCACCCTAGCCTCCCTTGCCTCTTTCTGCCTTCATAATATTTGAATAACAGACATCCAATCTGGATTAAATCCTACTCTCTTTTTATTTCAAACCTGCCTCAACAGCTGAACAAAATTGGATAAAGGCTTATAACCATGCTAACTGGTCTCGCTTTAGATTCATGACCACTAACCTCAAGTGGGCCCTTAGTACTACCCTCCAATTGCACTATACTTTCATCCGTTCATTCTCGAATGTTCCTCGATGGCTGTTTTATATCTTCCCTCTCCTCAAACTTCCAACGTTTCTTTCCCCATCCTCTCTCTCAGCTGCTAACCTTACTTCCTATTTCACTTGTAAGACAGAAGCAGTCAGAAAAGAACTTCCACCAATCTACTTGTGTTTTTATCCACATACTCTGCCTCCCCTCTTGTCACTATGAATGAATTGTCTGTGATTCCACTGAATTCTGACCACTCTACTAATGTACTAGATCCTGTCTCTTTTTGCCTAATCAGGGTCATTGCTCTAGTCATTTACCCCTCCCTCTATGATATCAGCAATTTTTCTCTCATCTCATGTTTAAAAGAAACTGTTCTCTTCATCCAAGCTATAGCCCCATTTCTCTCCGTATCCTCAGAGCAAAAATTCTGTAAAAAATAGTTTCCGCTCATTAGTTCCAATTTCTCTCCTCTCATTCTCTCTTGAACCCTCTCCAATCAGGCTTTCGCCATCATCACTTCACCAGAATGACTCATGTAAAGGTCAACAATATCTCCTCAGTGTTAAATTCAATGGTCATTTTACTGTTCTTATTTTATCTGATCCAACAGCAGCATTTGACACAGTAAATCACTCCCTCCTTGAAACACTTTTTTCACTTGGCTTCTGGGACACCACACATTCTTGGCTTTCCTCCTACTTCACCAGCTACTCTTTCTTAATTTCCTTTACAGGTTCATCTTCATTTCCCTGATGACTAGGCTGTCTAATTGGCATCTCAACCGAAAATTCTCCAGGACCAATGCAACTATTTTCCTTATACCTGCTTCTCCCACAGTCTTCTTTATCATTCTTCTGGTTGTTCAGGCCAAAGCCTTGGAGTCTTCCTTGACTCCCCTTTTTCTCTCACTCCCCACATCCTAGCTACCAGTAATACTCTCAGCTGAATCTTTAAAATTATATTTAGAATCTGACCACTTCTTACCATCTCCACTGCTACCGCCTTAGTCCAAGCCAGCATCATTTTTTACTTGGGTAATTGCAAAATCCATTATACATGTAAATTAGATCATGTCATGGTTCTGCTCAAAACCCTCCATGGCTTTTTATATTGTTCACAGTAAAAGCCAAAGTCCTTAGAATGACCTGTAAGATTCTACATGATCTGCCTTCTTCCCCATTATCTCTATGACCTCATCACCTGCCCCTCTCCCGCTTCCTTACTCAGCACCAGCCATGTGGCCTGCTTGCTGTTCCTCAGATATACCCAGAAAACTCTCAGAGGGCCTTTGCTATTCCCTCTAACTGGGATGTTCCTTTCCCCACAGAGCCACAGACTTACTTGCTTCCCTCAGATCTCTGTGGAAATGACACCTTATCAGTGATGCTTCCTTGATCACCTTATTTAAACATTGCCACTCTCCACATGCTTCCTATCACTTTACTCTGCTTTATTTTTCTCTATAGCCCTTGCCGTTTTGTAATACAGTGGTACATGCTTGCTTGTTTACTGTCTATCTCCACCACTAGAATGTAAGATTCAAAAAGGCAGGAATTTTATTAATATTTTGTTACTGTTATGTTCCCAGTGCCTAGCACATAATAGTTGCTTGATAAATATCTGTCAAATTAATACAGAGTGATTCCAAGTGCAATAGGAGTTCTAAGATTCCTGGTATGTTCAGGTGGACACAGATCTCCCTCATCTTCTAAAGCAATCCTCCTACCAGTATGGAACTCCCCAGTACTACATTTCTAGTAGGTAGATTTAGTCTTTACATGAGGACTTCCAGGAAGTTCCATACATTCTTAAGCTAAGCGCTCATCATTGGAACTATTTAATTCCTAGAAAGATCTTTGCCACGGATCCTTTTTTGATGCATAATATTTTTTGAATAGGTATTAGATGTACATGGTACAAAATGCCAAATGTTCAAAGAGCAAGTCGTGAAAAGTATATTTTACCACCTCCCATTGCTACCATCCTATTCCAACTCATCCTCATTTTTCTTTTACTAGAATTATTGCACAAATTTTTTAGAAACAGAAGTTAGATGATGCTACTCCTCTGCTAACATCAGCCTGGAGCATGTCATCTCACTCAAAGTAAAAGCTAAGGTCTCTCTCTGTCCCTAGCCACTAAGGCCTTCTCCTGGAGGCAATCACTCTTAACTAGTTTATTGTGATTTTTTTCTAGAGATAGCCTGTGTAATATACACACATATCTGGGTGCATATAATTCTTTTTTAAAACTATACACATTATTTTGTATCTTTCTTTTCTCTCACTTGATTCTATCTCATTCTTTTTAATGACTGCATCATTATCCATTGTTTTTTTTTTTTTTAATTTTTTAAATTTATTTCAGCATATTATGGGGGTACAGATGTTTCTGTTACATATGTTGCCCTTGCCCCCACCTCCCTCCCTAAGTCCGAGTTTCAAATATGTCCATCATTTGGGTGGTGCAC
>CAUYSK010029739.1:0-20168 GCA_963575035.1 Avahi laniger | reverse complement strand
GAGGCTTTGTTCTTCCTCACCTCACTAACACTAGTCTTGTTTTATTTAGAGTCTGCCAGTCTGAGGGATTTAAATGGTATTTCATTATGGTTTTAATTTGCATTGTGCCCATTTACCAACCTCTCTTCATGCCATTCCCCCCCCAACCCCTGACTTCTTGGCCCCTGGTAACCACCATTCCACTCTCCACCTCCACGAGATCCACTTTTTAGCCCCCATGCAATGTTTATCTTTCTGTGCCTGCTTATGTCACTGAATATAATGACCTCCAGTTCTATTCCTGTTGCTGCAAATGACAGGATTTCATTCTGTTTTTATGGCTGAATAAGATTCCACTACGGATATATATGCCATATTTTCTTGACCCGTGTATCTGTTGATGGACGCTTAGATCGATTCGGTATCTTGGCTATTGTGAATAGCGCTGCAGTAAACACGGGAGTGTGCATGTCTCTTCCATGTACTAATTTCCGTTCATTTGGTTATATAGCTGACAGTGGCATTGCTGGATCATATGGTAGTTCTTTTTTTAGTTTTTTGAGGAAGCTCTATACTTTTCTCCATAATGGCTACACTGTTTTACATTTCTAGAGTGTACAACAGTGCCCAGTCAACAGTGTAACAGTGTACCTTATCTTCTTTGATGAGGTGACCATTCATATCTTTTACTCATTTTTAAATTGTTGTTTTCTTAATACTGAGTTCTTTGTGTATTTTGAATACCAGATATATATCAGATATATATTTTGCAAATATTTTCTCTCAGTATGTGGCTTGTCTTTTCATACTTTTGGTGGTGTCTTTCATGGAGCCGAAGTTTTTAATTTTAATGAAGTCCAAGTTATGAATTTTTTTCTTTCATGATTTGTGCTTTTGTGTTATATCTAAAAAGTCTTCATCAAACCCAAGATCAGTCTGATTTTTCTCCTGTATTACCTTCTAGGAGTTTTATAGTTTTGTGTTTTCTGTTTAGATCTATGATTTGTTTTGAGTTAATTTTTGTGAAAGGTACAAGGTCTGTATGTAGATTTTTATTTTACATGTCCAGTTGTTCCCATAGTATTTGTTGAGAAGACTGTCCATTGAATTGTCTTTGCTCTTTTGTCAAAGATCAGTTGACTATACTTGTGTGGGTCTGTTTCTGGGCTCTCTGTTCTGGTCCATTGATCTATTTGTCTGATGTTTTGCCAATACCAGACTGTTAAGATTACTGTAGCTTTATAGTAATTCTTCCAGTTGAGTAGTGTCAGTCAGTCCTTTGATTTTGATCTTCTACTTTGATGTTGTATTGGTTATTATGGGCCTTTTGCCTGTCCATATAAACTTGACAGTCAGTTAATATCAACAAAGTAACTCGCTGGGATTGCATTAAATGTATAGATCAAGTTAAGAAGAACTGACATCTTAATATTGAGTCTTTTTAATCTATGAACATGAAATATCTCTCCATTTGTTTATATCTTCTTTGATTTCTTTCATCAGAACTTTATAGTTTTCCTCATATAGACTTTGTACATGTTTCATTAATTCATACTTGTGTATTTAATTTTTTGACATTGATGTAAATGGTATTGCTTTTAATTCTTTTTACATTATACCAGCTTTCTTTTGGTTAAGTATTTGCCTAATGTATCTTTTTCTGCTTCTCTTCGACTTAGAACCTTTCTGTGCCCCTCTGCTTTCAGAATATTTTCTAAATAGAATGTAGTTGGTTTTACTTTTCAAAAAATGTTGTCTGACAGTCTTCACTTTTTAACCTGAGAGTTCTATCCATTTGCATTTATTGTAATGACTGATATATCACTGGTATTATTTATGCTATCTTGTTTTCTATTCAGATTTTTTTTGTTCTTAAATGGTTTTTCTTTCTTGAATTTATTATGGTTATATTCCTACATTACCCCCCTTTTTAATATTTCATTTACCCCCCTACTTGTGTAAAATTTATACTCTAGGAACATGCTTCTTATTAATTACTAGAGATAATTTAACATACATCCTTAGTAGAGTCTAAAGTTAATCATTTTTACCCTTTCCCAAGTAATAGAAAATCCTTAGAAACTGAGTTGTCCAGTTTCTGTTTTATTCCCTCTATAAATTTGGCATTATTATAATAGTTTTGTATAATATTTAATTTACTCCATATTTACCAGTATCTTTACTCGTTAATCCTCAGAACTTCTACTCAGGATCATTTTGTTTTTACCTCATGTACATTCTATGAAATTTCTTTTAGAAAGGCTCTATTGGTAGCAAACTCTCTCAGTTTTTGTCTTTTGTAATGATAGTTTTACCGGTTTATGGATATAGAGTTTTAGGTTGAAAGATATTTTCTCCCTGGACATTTGATAATATCTTTCCACAGTTTTCTGGCTTCTATCAGTGATGAGAAGTCAGCTATGAGTCTAACTACTCCGTACTGTTGTAGGTGATTTATCTTTTCCTTTCAGATGCTTTTACAGATCTCTGTTTCTTTCTATGGTGCAGTTTCACTATGATGTGTCCAGGTGGGGATTTCTTTTTGCTTATCCTGTTTGGCATTGTGGGTCTTCCTGGATGGGGAAATTGGTATCTTTGATCAATTCTGCAAAATTCTTATCCATTATACTTCACAAATTTTCTCCTCTATTCTCTTTATTATCTCTTTCTGAAGCTCTATTTAGTCGTATGTTGGACTTTATCTTTCACATCCCTCTTTTGTGTTTCTCACGCTCCTCACTCGAGACTGTGCTCTGGGTGTCTTCAGACCTGTCTTCCTGTTTCCCAATTCTCTCTTCAGTTATGTCTGTTCTGCTGCTTAATCTAGCCGTAACGATTTTAATTATACAAATTGCCCTTTTTTTTTTATTTTGAAAATCTGCTTGATTGTTACTTACTATAGATTATTCTTTCCCCATATTTTCAAGTTTTTCTTTTATGTCTTTAAACATTTTAAATTTTGTAACCTTTTATTTCATGTTAAATAATTCAGTTTCTAAAGTCTTTGTGAGTCTGACTCTGCCAGCTGCTTCTGTTGAGCCTAATTTACGGTGCCTTTTTTCCCTGTGAATTTTGTGATTTGTTATTGTGAGATGCTTATTTTACTTTATAGAACTTTATATATGAGGATTCTGTGAGGCCCAGGTTGATACCTCCAGGGAAGGCTGTATTTACTTCTGCCCGTTGCCTGGAGGCACTGCTAACCTGGGACTACTTTAATTTATATTTGTCGCAAAGTTTTATAATATTACACAGATAACATGAATTTGACTCATGGCCACAAATTCTGAGGGGAGAAAATTTTGCCTTCTTCTGTGCATTAAGGTTGATGCAAGCCACTGGTCTTCATCCGACCAGCGTTTCATTTTGTTTCTTCTTTCACCCCACACTGACAGTGGGCTGTTTGGGATCCTCATGCTAACCAAGCGACTCTGTGAGGATACCCGGGTGGCAGGCGCTGCTCTATTTCCTTCCTGGTCTCCTGTGCAGCCAGTGAGCTGGAAGCCCACGTCCTTTGGGTTCAGTGGAAACTCTGGTGGTGCGAGGTGGGAAGTTGCTTTGGTGTTCGGTGACCTCTAATGGTTTCTCTTTCTGTTTTTTAGCCTCTTTGAAATTGCACCTTCTATGTCAGCTCAATAATATTCTTAAAAAATTATAGTTGTTTTAAATCAGAATTCTTTCAATCAAGAGATTCATTCAGCACATCTGGTCTGCTATAACTGCCAGAACCGGAAATCTTACTCCTATTCAAAAACATCTTTAAAAAATTTTACCTTTTGTGAAGTCTTTTTGTTTTTGTTCTGTTATTTGGACATGCCAATAATCATAAGCTCTGAAGTTTATTGTTCAGTGTTTTATAAATGGAGTATCTTTAATGATAGTGTTTTAAACCATTTTATCCTTTTATTTTTTTGAGCGATTATTAAGATTATAATATTTGATAGTAAAAATAATAAGCTTTATCAAGGTGTAATTCAGTTTTATTTTATTTTCAAGAAATCTTATAATGAAAACCTCTGAAAATAATGCCATGCTCTTACCTTATTCATATATGTACATACTTTGATCAGAAAGGTAAAGATAAAAATTTGTCAAGAAATCTAAACTACAGTTATATTCTGTATCTACTTACCTTCTTTGCTTTATTTTCCCAGAGAAACATTTGATATGATAGATCATCTATGGAAGATATTATAAAAGATAAATTTTAATAAGGACTGAAAGTTCATGAGTTATTTTTCCTCTTCTAACCTTAACTTTCATATTTAGGTTTTAGGAGAAGTTTCAGCACAACTTCTGCGTCTTCCCAGAAAGAGATTAACAGAAGAAATGCTTTTGCCAAGTGAGTATTAAGAAGATTTAGAAAAACACCTTTCAAGATGAACATGATGGGATTCTGTGAAGGAAGAAAAATGGAGTTTGTATCTTTTACATTGCTTGGTAGAATTTTAGCACTTAGGAGAAAAGGTGTGATGAGTGTGTTGAGAAGAGTTCTTCCTCCCTCCTTTGCAAGCTCAATTAAAAATGTCACCTGTGACTAAAGATAGTATACTGCATATATTTTTCTCTTCAAAGAGTTTAGTACCATTAATAAAAGTTGGAGTTTATGTTTTGTGTTTTCATTGAGTAGGGTGGATTGATTTTAAACTCTGTTTTCTTAAATAATCAGAGATTTGATTTAATAGCATCAGCAATACATGAAAGAAATGTAAAGCCCGTTTGCATAAAGGAATCTTACAATTATTTAAAAAAATGCTCCCACTTCCCCTTGGAGACTACTATATATTGCTCAAAACGCTTTATTTGTACCTTTGTAGAGGGAATACCCTTTTCCCTTTTTCATTTATGTTTATCTCCCCCAGACCCACTTCACTACCCCCAATAGTTTCCCAAAACTGTTTTACTTTTAGAGGAATATGAGGTTCTTCTAGACTGATTGTATTCAGAGGTTCTTTTTTTTAAATACTGCACATCAATCTATGCATAATACCCTGGGGAAAAGGCTTAGTTGAGTAGGGAAGTGCACATTCGTGCTTCAGTAGTAGGTCCCTAGAAGCCACTAGAAACTAGAGCCCGAGGGCTAGAGTTTGATGTCCAGCCGGGCACCGGCAGTGATTTGTGTGGCAGTCTGGCACGAAGCTGTTGGAACAGGGCTTCACAAAGATCTGAAATTTCCCTTGAAAACCCTGGCTTGTCTTAAGGGACTGTTAGGTACTGTTTAGAGGGTTGGGTGTTTTTGTTTTTTTTTTCTCCCTTTCTCAAAACCATCACCAATTTTGAGAAATTTGAAATTGGTCTCCTCCCTTGAGTAGTTGGAAAAGTTTAAGGGCAGTCACTGTATGCTGCAGTTTATTGAAGATATTCAGGAGTTCTTAGGGAGAATGGAAGAAGGCAGAATGCTAAGAAGAAACAGCCAGAATACAAAGGATTCTGAAGGGGGAGAGGTATCAAAATCAGTGTCAAGATGTTGGTGAGTGGAAGAGTGTGACACAGAACCAAGGAAGGAGAAAGACAATCTGAACCCTGGGAATTACACAGCAGGTATGGTTATGCACAAGATGGTCTGTTGACATGAGGAGGAAATATCAGCACTTACTCTGTTTTCTATGAAAATAAAAAGTTAAGCTTTGCTAATATTTGTACTTTACCAATGTAAGATTCACGCTGGTACCTTTTTTTAAAAAATCAATAAATAGAATGGACATGATGGCCCACGTCTGCAATCCTAGCACTCTGGGAGGCCGAGGTGGGAGATCTCTTGAGGTCAGGAGTTCTGGACAAGCCTGAGCAAGAACGAGACTGTGTCTCTACTAAAAATAGAAAAACTTAGCTGGACAACTAAAAATAGAAACAAAAAATTAGCTAGGCGTGGTGGGCACCTGTAGTCTCAGCTACTCAGGAGGCTGAGGCAGGAGGATCGCTTGAGCCCAGGAGTTTGAGGCTGCCATGAGCCAGGCTGACATCACGGCACTCACATTAGCCCAGGCAACAGAGTGAGACTCTGTTCCAAAAAAAAAAAAAAAAAGCAATAAATATACTTTTTTTAAAGATATATAATCAATTTTTGAAATTATTTCTTTGTATGTGACCAAAATGTTTTGTGATTGCTGCTCTGAGGAACAAAAGAAAGACTTTGAGGCCAGGCACGGTGACTCACGCCTGTAATCCCAGCTCTCTGGGAGGCCGAGGTGGGCGGATTGTTTGAGCTCAGGAGTTCGAGACCAGCCCGAGCAAGAGTGAGACCCCGTCTCTACTAAAATTAGAAAGAAATTAATTGGACAACTAAAAATACATAGAAAAAATTAGCCGGGCATGGTGGTGCATGCCTGTGGTCCCAGCTACTCGGGAGGCTGAGGCACGAGGATCGCTTGAGCCCAGGAGTTTGAGGTTGCTGTGAGCTAGGATGACACCACGGCACTCTAGCCCAGGCAACACGGTGAGACTCTGTTTCAAAAAAGAAAAAAAAAAAAAAAGACTTTGAGGTGCTGGCGGGTCCTATGACATTTGTCCCTGCTCTTATGGGTAGAGACAGCTCAGTGACTGGGTGACCCTCTGCTGTGGGGACAGAGTTGGCACTGTGCTCTGCTGTTGCTAATCTAGAAGCATGGTGCATTCTGAAGAATATGTATTGAGAAAGTGAGTTTATTGAGATTTACCAAACACTGTACCTACCATTTTCTGGCTTATTTATATGGAAATAAATGATACTTCCAGAAGAAACATGGAAACATAGAGATGATGAAAATTCCTGGGTAAGAAACTTGAAGGACTTGGGGGCAAAGGACATGTTTGCCCATGTGAGTGAAAGAGAACCGGGAACGGGGTAGGAACAGCCTGCCCTGCCACTTCTGTGACAGGACAGGAGTCTTCCAGATCAGCATTGACTTGGCAGCAATTAATGCATTTCATTCAGGGGGAAAAAGAGAAAGGGGGTTGGAAGCAGCTCTCTGTCTTCCGAATTCTATGTGTGTCCAATGCCAAGAATGGGAGTAATAAAACGAACTTGAGATTTTAACACAGCCGTGAGAGAGACCTGTCAGGCACAAGGCATCGGTCCTCTCTCACACTGTGTACATCCAACTGTGATCTGTTACATGTCTCATCCCCATCGTCACCAACTTATTTCAGCTTCTCTCTACGCTATCACGGATGTCTCTGCTAATACAAATAGTAAATTTACTGTGTTAAGTATTAGTAAAGCTTTCAAAGTCTTCATCGAGTCCTGTCTGTGGATCCAGCCTGTTGGCACGATTCAGTCAGCCCAAATTTGAACGCCTTCAGTAGAGCTCATACAATCCAGTTTGCTGCAGCTTCCCTAATTTCACATCAGATGTGTACGTTTTCCGCCCGTCCCCGAAAGCTTTTGAATTTCCCTACCATGGGTTGAGGTCCAAGTAGGTCCAAGTCACAGCACAGAAAGGCCTGCATGACTGGCCTCCATGGTAGTATTCTCACAAGGGACTGCAGTTCTCTCAGCTCTCTGTGCTTTTCAAGAAAATAAAAAGTAGTAGATGTATTTTGCTCACATGATGACCTCTGCTTTCCCTTTCTGTCTGCTTGTCTTTCAAGTTAGCTCCCGTGTCGTGTCCCCGCTGGAGTGTCTCCCTGAGACCTTAAGAGAGGAGAGATTTCTTCCTCTTCTGTGTGCATTCTGCACCGCGCACTGTCTTTATCGCAGTATTCACAATACTTTGCTGATATTACGTACAGATTCCTGGAACTTAGCCCCTTGCCTGCCATTGCATAGGTGGCCAATAAATGCTTTTGAACGAGTAAATGTAGTTTTCAAAATTTCTCAAATCTCTGTGCTTTTGAGCTTTGATGTAATTGGAATCAAATTAATCTTTCTTATTAGAATGTTGTGTTTACTCAAACCATTCATTTTTGGTTTAGATATTGAATTCATTTATTATTGCCACCTTCTTTTTAAGAATTTTTTTAATTATGAAAGTCGATTGTACAATGTTTGAAAAATTAAAAACTAAATGCAGATAAAGATCATCTATTATTTTGTCACCTAGATTCAATTATCACTGTTAGCAGTTTGGTATATACTTTTGGCATATGATGCATGTGTCTTAATTTTTAAGCAAAGTTAGATGAATCATATTCTATTACACCTTTCTGGAAGATTTTCCTCTTAATATATCATGTGCATATTCATATCCCTGGTCTTTAATAGCTTTCCTCAGTGTGACTTTTGTAATGTTTTTGAAGACTGTACTATGATATGGAAACATTTTTATGGTGCAATAACAGATGAAAAGAATTATAATTTAATTAATAATAGGTGCCTATTTTTAAACATGTATCTGTCTCCCTCCCTCACTCTCTGCCGCCCATGTCCTCTCCATCTCTCTCTCTCTATGCGTGTATGTGTGAGATCAGATAAATACCCAGCTTTATTTTCTTCTGCTCCTCTTTTCCAATTTATACGTTAGCTCTTTAATCTATCTGGAATTTTTTTAATAAATTCTTTTCTTTCAAACAACTAATTTTTATAGCATCCTTAATTCAGTGTTCACCCCTTTCTCACTGCTTTGAAGTTTTGCTTTTTATCACATATCACAATTATTTGTATTTTTCGTTTTTCCTAAACTATCTTTTCTTTGTCATTTAAAAGTACATTCTTGTGCTAGAGCCACATTGTTTTAACTATTGTAACTTTATAATTTAATATAATGGCAGTGTAAATCTTGCCTCATTATTTTTCAAACTTTTCTTTATTACCGATGCCCATCATGGTTATATGGTTGTGATTGGGAGCCTGGTCTTTGTGCTAGGACAGCCTTGGATCTGAGCCTCGTCTCTGCTCCTGCCATCTCTCTGACCTTAGGCACGCAGCTTAATCTCCCTGAGCCTCAGATTCTTCCTTTTTATAAGGAGGTGATAATCCCTCCTTCACTGGTTTGGGTGAGATTGAATGAGAAAATGTATGTGAAGTGTTAGGCACATAGTAAGTGCTCAGGAAGTGATAGCTATTGTCATTATGTGAAAATTACAGTAATTTTGTCAGGCTGCAAACAATATCCATTGGGATAAATTCAAGGAAAATTCGCATACATACATTTCTGTCTAGGAACAGAGGTCTTTCATTTTTTTGTATTTTCTTCAGTAAAGATTTATACTTTTTCTTACAGATATTACGTATTTGTGAAATTTATTGTATTCATGCATCTGACATGTAAATAATCATTTAAAAATATTTTCTAATTAGAATTGTATCACTTATCAGCAAATGTGGCTTAGGATAAATCTCTTGGCCTCACTTTTCCTGTCCATTAGAATTAGAGTCTTCTACCTTTCTTGTAGGGTGGTTGATAGGAGCAAATGAAGCATGTGCGTGATAGTGTACATGAAATAAAATGTAAAATAAGTAAGACTCGGATTCTGTTCACAGTGAGATCCCATGCAGTTTTGGTAACAGGTTGAAGGGTTCCTTTGGAGGAGAGGTGGCATGGGGTGGAGGCTGGAAGGCTCCGGGTAGCATTGGTGGTTTCTGGATAGCCATTGTGGAAGGTCTCAAGTCAGAGGACAACAAGATGCTGGTATTGTTTCTATTGTGGGTGAATATCAGGGTTAGCTCCTTCCCATTGACAAAGGAGGAAGCTCTGGGGCAGGTGGGCTGAGGCCTTGGGTGAGTTCATTGGTGCGTCCCAAGCAGTTTTGTTATCAGGTCAGGTTGGTGGTGGGAGCTAGGAGGCATCTCCTGTACATTGTAAGTAATCTTACGTCACAGGGAAAAGGAAAGGAATTCTGCTCAGGGCAACTCAGACCCTCTTCTGTGTTAGTGGCAGGGAGGGTGCTAAACTCTTTAAGTATAACTAGAGTTCATACATAGAAAATATATATGTATACACACACACACATATATACACACATTGTATATGCAAATTTATTTTCTAGAGTTGTGGATTGACAGTTTTTAAAATTTGCTTTCATATGAAGAAATACTTTAAACAAAAAGTAATTTTAATTCACTACAGCCAAAATACTAGATTTTCTTTCTACTTTATTTGATAATATAGATAGCAGTTAAATAGGTATTAATGTATGTTTTCTGATTACTGTTTTACTGAAAGCATACATATGTGTGTGTGTATATATATTGCAATATATATGTTTATATATATTTATAAATTGCAAGTGAAATCTTAAATCCAGATTAGGTGTAATATTAAAATAACCAAAAGAGAAAAACATTTTTAATGTTAAAAGTACAATTGACTCTTGAACAATGCCGGGGTTGGGGTGCCAATCCCTCATCCCTGTATAGTTAACAATCCACTTACAACTTTGACTTCCCAAAATAGCCTACTTTTGACTGTAAGCCTTACCGATTATATAGACAACTGATTAACACATATTTTGTATGTTATATGTATTATATACTGTATCCTCACAAAAGTAAGCTAGGGAAAAGAAAATGTTAATTAAGAAAATCATAAGGGAGGGAAAATATGTTTACTCTTCATTAAATGGAAGTGGATCGTCATAAAGTCTTCATCCTCATCTTCATTTTGAGTAGGCGCAAGAGGAAGAGGAGGAATTGGTCTTGCTTTCGCAGGGGCGGCAGATACAGAGGAAAATCCACATATACGTGGACCTGTACAGTTCAAACCTGTGTTAAGGGCGAACTGTATTTTCTGATACTGCTATTTAGAATAAAAAAAAAAATCAGGGTGTAACCATAAAACATTGTCTTATGTGAATTAAAATAATAAATTCTGAATCTGGCAGTGGAAATGAATATGATAAATTGCACTATGTGGCTTTCACCCTGAAGAATTTTTCTTTTTCCCTTCTGAACAGATCAAAAACTGCTTTACGTCGCAGCTGGAGCAGTACTCCCACCGCGGGTGGCACCGAAGGGAGCGTGAAGCTGCACGAGGGGTCCCAGGTCCTGCTCACGAGCTCTAATGAGATGGGTACCGTTAGGTACGTGGGCCCCACTGACTTTGCCTCAGGTATCTGGCTTGGCCTTGAGCTCCGAAGCGCCAAGGGGAGAAATGATGGAGCAGTGGGTGATAAACGCTATTTCACCTGTAAGCCAAACCATGGAGTGTTAGTTAGACCAAGCAGAGTGACCTATCGGGGAATTAATGGGTCAAAGCTTGTGGATGAGAATTGTTGAGTTAAACTTCTAAAATATTGAATGAGCTTGAATACACACACACACACACACACAGACGTATGGTGTAAATAAAGAGTCCATGGCAAATGGTTTACTTTATTTAGCCGTTATTTAAATTTTGAAAATATAGTTATCTTCATAAAAACCGTTACAACAATTCAGAGGGAGTCCTTTACAAAGCCACAAGTTTGAACTCTGTGAAATCATAGTTCTTTTAAAACAATTTTAAAGTAAGTACTTTTTAAAGCTTTAGGTCCCAACAAAATTCTGGGACTCAGAAAAAAATGTGCCATTAGGTGACCATCTGCTGCATTACTTAGCTTATTTTGTTTCATTTTTGCTCATAATATCGAATTTCTCTTAGTGCCATAATTGTGAAGGTTTTCACTAGCTTTGGTTAACATATAATGTTCACATTACCTTTTCTGTCGGGCATTTTTGGAGTTTTTCTTTCTGTGTTTTATTACTAATAAGTACAATAAGAATAGTAGCTAAATGACTAGTGTAGTTTTTATGTTTTTTTGGAAAATTTTTGCCCTTTCAGAAATGCCTCATCTAAAGACATGTTAGAACTTTGGAGCCAGAAGGGGCCTCAGGGACCCTCTAGCTCTACCTGTCGCTCATTGCCGGTACTGAAGTGGAAGCCTGTCCTACCCAGGCTCACTAACCAGCTGGTTAACAGAGCTAAGAATAGAACGTGGGTCTCCTGACTTGTGGCTTAGTGCTCTTTCCTCTGTATAAAGTGTGTAATCTCACATTTTTCTTCTGCTGCTCCATGATTAAGGTTTATGAATTCAAGTCATAATTAGAATTTTTTGCACAAAGTTATTTAACTTCCTTATTGGGAATATTTGTAAGACACATGAAGCACTTTTAAAACATGATGCACTTTTTATATTTGTGGAGAATTTGTCATCCTTTCCTCCTGTGATACAAAAAACATTTTAGAAAATGTATTTAACAGAAGAGAGCAAATTGAGATGTGTTAGGAAGGATATATTTGTTATTCATTTAAATGTTTATGATTTCTGGATTTTTTTTGGTTTTATTACTCATGAAACTGGTTGTGTGTTTGCTGTGGTGGTTGTTCTATTTCCAATTGTTGTAGAGTTCAGCCTGTTGTAAAGCTCCGGAACTACATTATGTTTTTATTTTCCTTCTTGAGCACATGTTAAACTAAGCTTCATATTAGAGTGATATAATAATGTAAAACATTTGTATTGTGGATGTGTATTGAAGTTTTGTCCTGTATGTGTAAAGATTTATCTTTTATTGTAAATACTTAGACTTTAAACTACCACAGAAATATTGGAGCAGTTTGCTTTATAAGATTAAAAGTATCTTTCAGAATGGAGCTCGCTTTGTGCTTAGAAATAATATGTTGAACTATTTTGCAATATACTATTTTAAATCTAAATTCTGTCACTTTGCTGCCTTTTTAAAATAGTGTGGTATTTCAAATATTGGTAGAGCTATTTTCCTGAAATAGATTTGCAAAATAAGGCTGCTATATATTATTTTTATTGATTGAAGAAAATGACTGTACTGCAATTCAAAAGTAAACTTATTTTATTATACAGATTATTTCTTTAAAACTCTATTTATACTTTGACTTTAATGAAATCCATTATGGCACCAAACTTGGGTTTCCATAATTTTTTCCTGTTAAATACAGAACACTTTAAGTTCAAAACAGTAATGCTGATACTGAATTTATTTTTGAAGTCAGAGAACCAATTGCTCTCCTCGTATTTAGAGTAGAATTATTAAATCCACATAACGTGTATGTTTATATACACATACAAATTAGGTGTTTTCGTTTGTGTTTCGCTTATTAAATGTCATTTAAAGTTCACTTCTTGAGCATTAATAAAAAGGGAAGCTGTTTGGTTTTGGAATGGTATCTCGTGTTTTACCCCTGCCTGCAATTCTCCCTTTCTCAGTAACGTGGGGTACACATGCTTTGAACTCTTTTTCCCCTCCTAGTAATGGCTTGGATTGTCTATCCCTAAAGAGCCTTAAAAAGTATCATACTTTTCACTCAACAAGTAAAGTTATGTTTTTAACCACCCTCCTATTAGTGTAGTTTTGATGAAGAGAGAATAACTTAAGAATGTTTCTACAGTTTTCCAAATCACTTTCTCTTACGAAGTTTTTTCATTTGTTTTTTCAGGGTATGATAGAACACTTTGAATTTAGATTTTAAAAATATAAATAATTACCTACCTTTTACTAAAAAGCTTTGTTTTTATATTTTGGGTAATTTGGGGGGAATATTTTTCAATTCTTAAAAATGTTCAGATGCATTTTTTTTTTTTTTTTTTGCTGAATATGAACTGTGACATTGTAATTTTGATATGAGTCCCTGGCACCCCCCTCCCAAGAGCTTCTGTTTCCCTCTCGTGTTATTTTTCTCCTTAGCATTTACTGCCTTTGGTCATGCTAAATTTTTGCTTACTATTTCTCTCTTCTGTCTCTAGATCGACCTGTGGGTTTTTGACTATTTATCCCCAACTCCTAGAATAATACTTGGCACCTAGGAGATACTCAGTAAATGTTGGTTGAGTGAACAGAGGCAGTGATGGCCATGGATTGCTGAAAATATAGATACTACCTAGCTAGCTTCCAATAGGTGGCCTTGAGAGACAAGTCCACAGGACAGGTAAACTCTCTTCGATGTGGAAGGAAGGAGGACAAGAAGGATTGGAATGTGGGAGCCCAGCTGAAGGGTGGCAGGGAAGAGTTAAGACGTCAAGGGGTGCAGGGGTACGGGACTTGGGGAAGACACGGTAGGGACACCCAAGGCAGCTCCTTTCTCTGTTGCCCAGGGCTAACTTTGAATTTCTCTTTTAATATGACAATTTAGAGAACGTGGTGATAAGTGTGGTCTAATATAGAGAGAATGTACTGGATCCTACCCAGGTGTGCACAACATCGATCTCCAGTGCTCAATATTTTTCGGTCAGAGTTTTATTGAGGCTACCTATTTAGAATGTGTGATAATATTATTTAAACCACATTGACCAATGGCTAGAAACCTAATGTGCTAAGAATCATTCTTAATTGAGAAATAGATCTAGTAACTTTACTCACTGAATATTTGTTATTTAAATAATTGACTCAGAGACATATAGTATGTATTACCACGTTGCAAGCTGGTAGAATTTTTTTTCTTCATGCCCTTTGCTCCACTATACTTATTTATAATGTAGATGTAATAGCTAATACAAAACTGTCACATATGTTTAATAATTGTTTAGTAATATCCCTTGGTACACAGGGCCTTATAAACAGTATCGCATATGCTGTTTGGATAGACGGCAAACATTCGTAACAATGCTTGTGTCAAGGCTGAGCAAGTTAAACTTGTGGGACATGCTAAGATTTCATTATAAGCAGAATATGATGCCTTCGCATAGGCAAAAAGATTTTTCCTACCAACATTTTTGCTAATGCTGCTTTTTACAGGAGGGAAAAAGAAGTACGTGTGTGGGATTAGAGTAGACAACGTGTGTTACTGATACTAACACAGTTTTACTACATTTGGTAGCAATGAAACTTTCTGGTTTATAGCTCTCCCTTAAGAGCAGCTCAAGGGGAAGAGGGAGAACCTTCTATTCTCTTTTTAGAATGTTTTCCAAGGAATAGACATTTTGTAATGATAAACCAGCAGCAAATGTCATCATTTACTGCACCTTTCAAATAGGGAAGTGTGGTGGTCCTGGTGGGCTGAGGAGGGGCAGGGAGTTCTCAGTGATGTAAAGATATTAATATTTCAGGTGTTTAAATTAAGGCTATTAGCTTAGACTATAACCCATTCCCAGTGATCACTGGTGTCATTTTAAAAATGCTCACACATCTGGTGTAAGTTCAGCTCTGAAATCCTAAATGAACCCAGATATGTGAGTTTATGCTGCTGTGGATATTTACACACCCTCCTCCCCAGCAGATTTCTCGGTCAGGAGGAGTTTGGTGTCAGGATTGCATAGTCAGAGTTGTTTGAATTGGCTAAATAAAATGAAATAGGGAGTTTCAGAAATCTACCTACCCCATGCGGAATTGGAATTTTAGGCATTTCTAAAGCATAGGAGCGTGCAGATGCCGGATCTGTCTGGACCTGTCAGTCCTACAGAGGTGACATTCTTTCACTTCCAGCCTCACAGGGCCCTTCATGGCTTTCCTCGAAGTGGACTTAAATTACTGAAGACTGAACTAATTATTATTTTTCACATAACAAATCAAATCAGGCTGACATGGAAATGAATCATGTTAAAATTATATGCACAGCTTCAAGCCTTTTCTAAAACAATTCTTTCTCTACCGCGTCTTCTGGGATTCAGCTTAAAACTCAGTCAATGGTGCTAATGACATTGGCTGCCCCTGATAGCCCTTGTTATGAAGGACAGGTGTTTCTATCCAATATCTTTGGAAAAAATATCCAAAATGGATTTTTAAATGCATTTCAGTAGTCATAAAAAGTCTCACATGGGTGGCGGGGAAGTGGATTTTGCATTATAGACAGTACAGAGCATCACAGAGCCAAAGAATAAAGCCAAAAATTACAGTCACCTTCACTGAACCTGCTGATAAAAATGACTTCTAGTAAGGATTCCAATAGATTATAGATATCAGTTTAAAATAGTGTGATTTTTTCAAATGGTCTTTTCTCTTTCTTAAAAGGAAGAGAGCTTAGGGAATTAAGAAATAGCACGAGGTTCCTGAGGCCTCAGTTCGCACTCCCTGGTGGGTGGCAAAGGAAAATCCAACATAATATTCCACTTTCGTTTCTTATCCTTTATAAAACATTACCAGCCACTCACTGGTACATACATGAGGAAAAAGAATTTCTGCCTTCAAAATTACTTTATTTCTCCTGAGAACTGTGAAATACTATATAAATATTACTTTGAGAATAATGCAAAAAGATTTAAATTGGTTTTTTTCTCAATCATTAGATGCAGTAAAATGTAGGAAATTAGCCTACAGTCTTCACAATCTTATCTTTGAGTTGGCTGTCATTTTGGATTCCCTGTTTCCAGATCCACTATAAAGCTTTATTATTCACGACAGGTTTCCAAAAATTGCCATCCGATGGCAGTGGGTATCTCTCTAAACTGGAGAAGGGGGGTTCCGTCTAATCCTACAGTAGTTAGGAGAGAGGACTCCTGTTCTTAATGAATTCCCCGTCATGATGGCACCCAGACGCATTGTGGAGGAGCGCCGGAATCCACGGACACCTCCTGCTCCCAAACACCTGGCTCACTCTGGGCTTCGCCACCTCGCTTTGGGAACGGGCACCAAGAGGTACAAGTTGGCAGCTGACAGCAAGTGCATCAGATGTATCACCAAATACTAGGTGTGGTGAGATAACTTTTGTGATTTCGCTTTGCTAACAAGGCTGCAATTGTAGCAAATGTAACAAAAGAGAAATAAGTGGTGCGACATTGAAGGCATGAAGGTCACCAAATGGACATGACTCTCACAACCCTGCCAGCTTTGCTGCTTTCAGGAGGCCACCCCTGAAAGCCTCATTTTGCCATGGTGAGGATTTTATGATTCGTTAAGGAGTTCTTTGAATAAACAGAGGACACGGACTAAACTTTCTGGTCTACTTCTGTATAAAGATTACATATAGTTCATCTCACTGGGATGCAAGTCAGAGCCAAGGAAACACACACACACACACACAAACACACACACACAAACACAGTCGTGTCCTACTGACTGCAGGCTGGGAGTTGGGATTTACCTCACACAGGTGAAGTTTTACAGAATCCCAGACTTCAGAGTTGGAAGGGGCCTTTGAGACCAACCCCTTCATTTGTTTTAAAAGAGAAAATGAGAGTTTCAGTAACTGGAGTCACATAGTTAGGTAAGTACAATCTAGTCCTGGGTCTCTTATCTCCAGCCCAGTCTGCTTGCTGTTTTCTCCAGTAATTGAGAAGTGCTAAACCAGCCGAGATGATATACTCATCCAAAATTTCATTAATCTGATATTCATCTATATTGGCAAATAACCTCACTTTATATGTAAATATTCTAGGGAGAATTACTACCCTGATTGCTAAGGCTTAGTGTGAGTTAGTAAGACCGCCCTTCAACTAACACCAGCTGAAATGAGCATTTAGTGATTGTGGGGGAAGAATCGTGGGTAATTGCTGACAAGGAGGCTTAGGCCTAAGGAGATGGATGGAGTGGGGGAGAGGGAGTATTGAGAAGAGGGATATAAGAAATGGATGTGCAAAGGCACTGAAAACTAACTTTGGCATTTGTAGTTTTTCTGAGGTTAGACTGGCAGTGCTGTCTATACCTGTGAAGGAAAACACACTTGTTTCACATTTACTGAATGCTGAAGAGAGGAAGGTGGTTGCTGTGGTTTTGTGGTCATAGTTCATGTAACACCCCCTCCAAATTGTATGTAATAATCTGTTCTTACCAAGCTTTTCAAATGTTTTACAGTTGTTAAGCTAGATCTAAAAATAGCCTTATACTTGAGTAGAGCATTAAAAATTAAATACACCTATTCAGGATACCAAATAAAAATTCTTAATAGAAGCCTTACTGTTTGTTCTTAGTAATTATCTTTTTATTTTAAGACATTGTATCAAGGGTTATGGAATGCCGGTTTTGTTTTCTATGTTCACACAACAACACGGGGAGCCATCTGCTGCAGTGAAATTTGCAGAGTCCAGTTGTGTGTTCTTTAGGGACCCATCTAAAACATCATTAGCTAAAGACAGCTTGACAACATGCTTCATACAATTTTATGAATCTTGTCATGGGAAGTCTGTTATTGAGTAGTTTGAATTTCATATGCATCTTGTTTTAGGTTTGCCAAGCTCATAGGAATCTTAATCCTGCTATTGCTAGAGAAAATCTATTAAAATAGCCTGATCACTAGAATTTCTTGGTGGTGCACCTTGTGAACTTGGATATAAAGGCCCCACATTTTACAGAATAAAGTTAATCTGCAGTTATGTAATATTTTATAGCTACAGGGTTTGCCAAGTGCTATGTGGAGATGCCAAAAATTTTAAAAAGAGAATTACTCAAATTGATTAAATAGCTTCTTTTATGTGATGTTTGTTTTTAAAACGGCAGAGAGTCTTGGCGGGCTTGGTTCTGGTAGGGTTCTTGCTGCTGTCATTAAGGTTACAGTCAAGAGGAATACGTGCTGGTGTTTTGTTGCACGGTAGGGCGGCCACAGTTAACAATACCGTAGATTTCAAAATAGCTAGAAGAGAGGATTTTGAATGTTCCCACCACAAAGAAATAAATACATGAAGTGATGAGTATGCTACATACCCTGATTTGATTTTTATACACTGTGTGCATGTATTGAAACATGACACTGTACCCCATAGATACGAACAATTATTATGTACCAATAAAAACAAAACGGCAGCAAAAAAATGAGTGACAGATAAAGTAAAACATGGTACAAATGGAAGAACCAAGAGAGCTGGATGTGAGTGGGTACAAGAACTAGCACGGAGTGTGAGGGCAGGGATGTGTAGACACTCTGGCCCACGCCCAGCTCCACCTCACTTGGGGACTTCCGAGGAGTAAGAAGGGTGCTTGTGCTTTCACACAGTTTATGATCTCCCCGAGGGGGCAAGGAGAGGAAGGTATTGTTCTTTTATACATGGAGACATGGAGGTACCAACAGGCCACATCACCGAAGAGGAGTCAGGACTCAGACCCTAACTGGTCGAAGAGAATCCAGTCTTCTAACTACTAAGTAGAGCATCCTCTTAGAAAAAAGTTTCTTCCTGCTGTTTTGAATTGCTATAATTCTGAGGTTCTGCATGTTAACAAACCAGTCATTTCTTTGCCAGTTTCCCAATGGAACAGTTGTGAACTTTTCATGGGCTTCTTCAGAGCATGGAATATAAGTAATTATACCAGTCTATGGCTTAATTAACATAGCTGCTGCAGACTCTTATTTGTGCCTGTTCACATTCTAGGTGGAACTTTCTATCGTGGTTAATAAATGTATCCAAGTCCACAGCATCTGCAGGAATTGCTGTAGCCATATGGCTAGAGTGATAGTCAAGGAGACCACGGTCCAGATTAATGTCATGCTGCTGCCTCACAGTGACACCAGGTTAAATGAAACATCTCGAGGGCACCACATCTCGGTGGACTTGTTTATTAGCTTATCCATGTATACAGGCTTTGAAGACTTGACTATTATTTACACGAAAATTGATACCAATAAAGACAATTAGAGAATATCAACAAATCAATCTCAGTGGTAGAAAGGCACACCTGAAAATGTAATAGATTTGTGGTTTTTAAGAGTGGAAGGAATAAGCTATCTCCCCCCGCCCCTGCCTCTTAATAATGATAAAGAGTTGGCTATTTAACCATGTAGCTCACGCCCTGCTTAATTGGTTACTGGTTTGACAAATATAACATGAAATCATTTTTCTGAGTTATTGACAGCTCCTCTGTCATTGTCCTTTAGGAGGGACAGTGAGATTCTTGAGCCCCTTCTGGTGGTTTGTGAGTTCAAAGAATGTTTATATGATTAGACTAATTTTGTGCCTGTCATGAACCAAACCTTACTGCTACAGTTATTTAGAGATGAGTCCATTGATGTTTCATCTTCATGTATGTATGATGAAAATATTTTTGGCAGTTAAGCAGATAAGGAAAAGCCGTCCCCAGGGTATCCCTGCTCCTACAGACGTACACCACCACCAACTCTAGGGCAAGGCAGCTGCCTTCGGAGGAGTGAACAGTTGTCTGATGTTGGCTTAGAGCATGATGACTTTACCACATTCAAAGTGATGCTTTTGATGTAGGTGAAACTGAGCAGGTGGGGAAAAGGCATAAATAGATATACATGTATATGTATGTACAAATATAGATACACACAGAGTCCTTTTGTTTGGGAATGTTTAGAAACTAGCAAGTAATAAAATACGCTTTCCTCTCAAAGAGATGCTTTGGCACAGCTACCACCAGGAAAGAAACTGGGCGTGAGAATAGAGGAGAAGCAGAAAGAAAGAATGAAGTGAAAACTTACTGATAAAACCTTATTGCATAA
>CAUYSK010029736.1:0-37476 GCA_963575035.1 Avahi laniger | reverse complement strand
AAAATTATGATGCATTTTCATAAAGTGATACCAGGTGTGCCTGCCTCTCCTGCCTCCCCACGCCTCCCCTCCCTCTCCTCCTCTGCCACCCCTGAGACAGCAAGACCAACCTCTTTCTCCTCCTCCTCCTCCTCAGCCTACTCAACGTGAAGACGATGAGATGAAGACCTTTATGATGATTCACTTTATTTAATAAATAGCAAATCTATTTCTTGCTGATGATTTTCTGAATGACATTTTCTTTTCTCTAGCCTATTGTATTATAAGCATACAATATAAAATCCATCTATAAAATATGTATTAATTGACTGTATTAATTGCTTTCATTAACCAGTTGGCTATTAGTATCTAAATTTTGGGGAGTCAAAAGTTATTCATGGATTTTTGATTGCTGGGAGGGAGGTCCATGCCCCTTACCCCCGAGTTGTTCAAGGGCCAACTTTAATCCATCCTTTATTTAAAGAACAGATAAGGATCAGAGGCAAGGCGATTTGAGCTGAAGCACGTTAATGGACACAGGCATGAGTAAGAACTGGAAAGGTGTTTCGCGCCTAGAGCCACCAGAATAGGCACTGAACAACCAAGGCAACAGCATGCCGCATCCAGTCGACAACAGCCTTCATCCTCTTCTCCTCCAGAGCTGGCACTTGGGTAAGTGGGCAGGGTGCCGTGGGGACAGCCCGTGGCTGTGTAAGGGCTTGACAGCATGGAGTCCACAGCATAGACCAGGAAGGGACCAGCAAGGGGCCCGTCCCCTGGGTGCCTGCACTGACCACAGCACACTGCAACACGGAAACGTGAGCTCCGTGCGTGTGACTTGCAGGTCAGTTTGCCATAGCAGCCACTGCCACCTCCCTGACGAATAGGGAATAATCCTGAGCCCTTCTGCACATGCCTTTATACAGCTCAAATATCCTCAACTCCTGGTCACCAAAAAGGTGACAACTATGGAGTTCGCTCTAGACAGAGAACGTGATAGACACCAGTGGGACACACGATCGCTTCTTTGTTCCTTTTTCCCAGAAGATATTAATTAGCCCCCGAGGAACAAAACCATAAAGTGGCTTATAGCTCAGCATAGAAGTACTTTGACTCTTCATGTTGGCCAGAGAACTGATCAATCTTTAATTAGTCTTGTGAATCCTTTACTGAAATATGTGTTACTGTGTTACCAACCAGTAAGCATAACACCAATCACCAGCAAGTGTCTATCTCTTGGATGGAGGGTTATCAGGCCTGCGCGACAGGACAAAGCTGCGTGGCCTACCATGCAGTGCCTCTGTGACCTTCGTGACTGGCTTCTGTTACCTAGTAACTCCAGCCTCCACTCTGGGCAGACTTTGCATTCATTTGATTCTTCAACAATACCAATGTGGTAACGGGTTTTCAATCATATATGCCTTATGTTTGCACCAGCGTGCCTCGCCCCGACTTTGTCTTCTGCCCGGAATGACGTCTCCCCCACCAGTACAACTCTAAGATTGCCTTTTTCATGGCTCGAAGCCCAGCTCTGGACTCACCCCTTCCACGAGCCCTCTGACGTCTACGCACAGCACTGCCACTGATGTGTGACTCGGTTGCTCTCCAATCCATCTGCCCACCGGAGGGATGGGGCCGTGGCTTAAGAATGAAAAGCGTGCCCTTACTCAGTGCTGTGTTCCCAGCACACAGCCTTGACCTCAGGAAAACCATGAGCACACGGCGGAAGAAGGACGTTGAAGCATCGGGACTTAGGGCCGAGGCGCGATTTTAGGGGTTCTGCGGCATCTTCAGGGTCTCTGTGGCACGTCTGTGCAGGAGGGGGCTGCACACATGGAAACAGGAGGAACAAGCTGAGTTTTCTGAAGAAAAGCCTTGGATATAATTTGATGACATAAACTTTAAAAATGGAATTGCTAGGAGGGGTTAGTTCTGATATACCCTTTTTAAACCTCTGCGTTAGTCCTTCACTGACTTATCAGTTGGGTGCTAGTCTGTCCATTTCTGAAAAAGTTATCAGCTATCTGAGCCCGGTGTTTGGAATTAACAGAGCCCAGGTATGGAGCACGTGGGAACCTGTCTTTGTGGCGCACCGTGTGATGGTCAACTTCAGCACCAACTCTGCACCCCCAGCTTCCGCCGCACAACGGGGACCGTGCTTGTCGCCAATCCCAGTGTTTTGAAAACAGCTCGTCTAAAGGAGTGACAGAAGTGAAATCTGGCTCGTAGTAACTGATTAATACACTAAGTTCTTCACTTAATATCGTTGGTACGTTTTTGGAAACTGCAACTTTAAGTGAAACGATGTATAAAGAAACACATTTTACTGTGAGCTAATTAATTAATGTAAAAAAAAGTTAGTTCTCAACAGCTTACTTCTGGTCACAAAAAAAATCCCCAAATTTCTAAATAAAGACTCAAACACAGCTAATATTAAACATCGAAATAAATGTGAGCTATACAGATATTTAAGAAAGATTAATAAAAATAAGTAAGGTAATTATTTAGCCAGTTATTCCAGTTCAGTGTAGTAGGTGGCCAGAGTCTGTCCCGGCAGCTGGGGGCAGGAACCAGGCCGCGCAGGTGTGCTCACGCACCACACCCACGCCGACTGCGACCACGTGGACACGCCACACAAGCAGACATGGGCGTTTCTGGGCCGTGGGAGGAAACTGTGGGAGCTGGAGAAGACCCACGCAGACGCGGGCGCAATGTACACACTCCACACACACAGTGCCTCTGGCCAGGAATCAATTTTTTTTCTCATCAGTGTTACAAGGAAATGATGTTGAATGAAATGACATTATTTGAGGATCTGCTGTACATATTAGGTACTATTTTTGTCATTATGTCATATAATTAAGATTTATTAAAAATTTAACAGCAAGGCTTTCTATCTTTTTATCTCTATGTTATTATTCTCTTGGATGCATATTAGGAACCATATTTACTGTCAGAATTTTAAATACTATTAGATTACTCTATATGATTTATGACGTAATGTCAAAAAGAAAGCTCAAAACACTGGTGCTAGAAAGATCTAAGATCCAGTTTTGACTCTCCCAATTATCAGTACGTGACTTTGAAATTGAGATTTACCATCTCTGTGCTGGTTCTTTGCTGCAGAAGGATCTTCCAGAAGACGAAGGCCTCTAGCAGCGCAGGAACGAGGCGGTATCTACTCAGCATGCGTGTCCTGTCTCCTGTCTTTCTCTGTTTTTGAAAACACCTCTGTTAATGGCACTCTCCTGTTTACAGACGTGTTTGATTTGGTGTCACCCGCAGTACAATGCACACATTCACCAGTCCAGCCGGCTGTCCAGTTTCCAACATGTGCCTTTACCTGCCCTGCACCCCAGTGGTTGAACCCCACTTTACTAACAGCCAGCGTACACCCCACCCCCTCTGCTGCCTTTCCTGAAGCTATTTTATTTGCTCATTTCTAAACCTTCAAAATTCAAACCTTATCTTTTCTTTGTGGTACATCTTAATAGCTACCTTTTTATCTTGCCCTTGTAGGCGCCCTGGCACCCCCCTCAAAATTGTTTGCACATAATTTCTTTCCTGAATGGAGTGATGTCTTCAATGAACTTCAATGTTCTGTAATTTATATTAATTTCAGTACACGTCTTGACACTCAGATGCAAAGGAATGGGAAACATAGATTTCGATCGTATTCATTTCCAAGTCAAGCTTTGTATGCAGCAGGCACTCAATGAGTACTGCTGAATGAGGAATGAGTAATAGAAATGGAAGAAAAGGGTTTTGTTTTCATTTTACTTGCTCAGCTGGTCAGATCCCATTGTAAATGCGAACTTCACCTGGAGGAAAATGCAGTTTAGCTCAGAGCCATTCTTACCCACCTGGGTTCTCTGCAGAGCTTTCCCCCACGCTGAGATGCCTCTGTAGGCAATTTCGTGTCCATACATATGCAGGAGGGTAAGTACAGCCCAGGGGAGAATGAGATTTCCTCCCCCAGAGAAGCACAGCAGATGCTGAACTATGTAAACATCCTACCACTTTTATTATTATTATTATTATTTGAGGCCATTTCACCAAGGTATTTCAGATCATCTAGACTATTTCTTTGAAAAATTTTGTGTTTTAGCTCTTCTGTTCTCTACTTTATGTCATTTACTTTTATTATTTTATCCGCATTTGATGCATCGGAGATCGGATTGGAGCAACAATAAGGAAATCTATTTATTTGGACCTGGAGGCAAAATTCTGAATATATATTCTTCTCTAGTAGACCCTAACCATATAGGCTTTTCCTAGAACTGGCTTTATTAGATTTCCTGGAAGAAAACAGAAAAGATTTGCTGAATTACATTTCTAACTCATGATCAGACAGCAAGCAGTCCCAGCACTTTGGAGTGATGCTCGCACGCAAAGAACCTCACTTAATATCTTTCCTGAGACTGACACACACCTTGTGTGTGTGTCTGATATCTGAAATGACAAGTTTCCCTTAGTCACATAGAAAAACCTTTGAATATTTTGGTTATTTGCTTTTATCTCTAAAATAATAAGAAATATTAATAGAGCATGAGCATACACAGATTTCACTCACACGTGTCAATTCATCAGGCTCCTGTGACAACCTCCTGTGAGGGTCCCACTGCATCATTTTCCCAGATTTACAAAGGTTCAGAAGTGTTCAATGACTTCTTCCAAATCGTGGCTACTTACCACTGCACTGCAGGTATATCCTGATTTTGTGAGTCTTAATCTGTGGTGCTTTGTGCTGCCCATCCCGAAAAATAGCCACATTAGGAATCTGGAAAAATACCTTGTGTTGTACCCCACTGTTCCAGGACTCCCTCTAGGAATTTGATCCAATAGTGGAAATAGAGACAGGCTTCTGTTTGTGAGTTGTCAATTGTGTAGGAGTAGCTTTTGTCTTCTTCAACACAATCTGTTTAAAATGTGTTGTTATAAATCTACTGGTATTGCCTAGATTTTAAGACCCTTCATCGTTCTCCAACACCAACATATTAAATATCCGACTTCCCAGTCTCTCTAGTAAGTGCGTCCGACCCTCCCTGGACTGGCTGCCCCACCCCAGCCACGGGTGTTTAGCCCTGACCGTCCAACCCTCGTTCTCTCAAACACACACGAGCCGTGCTTTGGCGTTGGGTGACTTCAGGTCTCTGTGCCTCCTCATGACAAAAGCCTGCAAGGGGAGTAGCTGAAGCTGGGACTCACTGGGGCCATTAAATCCCTGGCTCTTTCCCAACGCAAAGAAGAGATAAATATTTGAGGTGATGGATATCCCGCCGAAATCAACCAGTCAATTTCTGGTTCCAATTCCTGGGATCCCCTCGCCAGTCTGGAGGAAAGGGGGAGGTCTGGAGAAGACAGAGGCCGCAGTGCACACGACCTTCTGATTAGGGAGGGTTGGGGAGCAGCCGCCACCTTTCCTCGTCCCTCTCGGTCGCCGGCATGAACTCAGCTGTGAGGGCGTCGGGGAATGTCGTCCTCTCAGTGTCTTCGTGCCGTTCTTCTCTTACTGGAGGACAAGCTAAGGATGCGAGTTGGGAGATGACTGGCAGTTTCCCTACTCAGCTCTGGGGAGGTGGACGCCCAACAGGAGCATGTCTACATCCAAGTATAAGACTGAGGGTCCTGCCAGCAGCAGGGGACAACTGGAGGACGGGGACAGGGCACCGGGGAGGTGTTGACATGCAATGGCGGGGGAGGCGCCAGGAGGACACCCGGGCTTCTGCCTTGGCGACGGGTTTTCTTTCTCTTTTCTCTCAGTGTGTATCCATCTGGAAAACAGCAGCAGACACTAACTGTGCATAAGAGAACCAAGGCAAGTATTTGCATTTTTCACCCATTAGCTAATCCTGGTGCTCCTTTGACAATTTGCGCCATCACCACCGTGTTCTCCAAGTGCTCTGCCTCGTGTTCTCCATGAGAAACTTCATCTTGAATTACTTACCACTATCCACGGCTCAGTGCCTCCTTCCAGAACCATCCGTCCTGAGCCTGCTCTTGCCAGCTCCTGGGTGAGGGTTGTGGACCGGGCCATGCACACAAGACACCCAGCACTTTCTTTTACCAGCTTTATGTCTCCATCCTCATCCCTTCAGTGGAACTATCTTAGGTACCAAATTCACAAGCTTGGTCACCTCCTGAAGCCACCTCTATCTCTCTCCTGGGTCAGCGCTTACACGTTGACTGTCGACTTGTGACCGCAGCTCCTCAGTCCGTCCCATGCATTGTTCCATCCGGGGTCATTCATTTTCCCCGAGTGCCCTCCCTGAACATAGAACCCCAGGCAGAGGGGAGTCCAGCCGGTCAGTCTCAGAGACAGGACGTGGACAGTGCTGCTGGGTTGTCTGTGATGGCAGCCGTGGAACTTAAAATGGGGACACTGGGGGTGAGTGGAACGTGGGACGCCGGAGTCGGAGGTTGGCTGTGTGGCTTCTCTCCCTCCCACCTGCTGTGTCCTCCTTTCTCCACGTATCCACTCGTAGGTTCTTCTCCTGAAACTTTCCTCTCTCAGAATTGCAGCATTTGTGTTTGTACAGGATGCTGCAGCTATGTTTCTGTGCCAGGGAACAGATAGAGTAGCTGATATTTAAGCAGCAGTGTCTGCTGTTGTAGTTTGGTGCCCCTCTAAGACTCCAGAGCTTGAGTCGGAGGAGTGGACTCTAGCGATGGATACAGAGGTGTCCCGAGGAGCTCAGCGGGAAGATGTCTCATAACAGAACAGGTGGGTTGTCCTGACTCACTGCTACTGCTTGCTTTTATCTCTGCGGGTTTCTGACCCCCCGACCTTGCGTACATTTCCTGTGTTTACCTGTGTCCCCGTGGCTTTATGATGCTGTGCCAGTGCTCTCTCTGAGACAAGATTCTGGTGTTTTCCTCTCAGGCCCACTCCCCCAGGAGAATATATGAGAAACCCCTCTACAACCTACAGTGGCCTGCTGGGGCCGGCAGGGTGGGATGAGTCCCTTCCTGCTGGGCCGCTCCTTGAAGGCCAGGAGAACAGACAGGCCCCCTCGCAAATCACAGGTAAGTCCCTTCTCCTTCTGCTCCACGATCCATCAAACCCCACCCCCCAACCTATAAACAAACTGTGCTCAGGTAACACAGCTCTCACATCAGGCTCTGCAGGGCAAGGCGTGCACACGGCTCCATCAACACCCAAGGGCCCTGGGCCATCTCTGCGTCAAGGCAATGTCCAGCACGCTGACAGTTTCCCACCTCAACCTCCACGCTGCTCAGCCCCTCTGCCTGCAAGCTTTCGCAGGCAGCACAGCTCCCGAGGCTGTGATGACCCAGCGGCAAGCCCCCGCCGACTGGGACTGTGCAGGGTGGGGTCCCGCAGGGCAACCCTGGTGTTCCACAGAGCTTCTCCCAGGGACTGGGCCCCATGTCCATGCACCGAGGCACGCACCTAGGCATGTCCCATTTTCCCCAGCGTCTCACCCATGCTTCCTGACACCACCTGGACATATCGGCCTACCCCAAAGTCCTTGCATCCAGCCCTGCTCGGGGAGGAAGCAAAACTAAGACATTTGTCAACATTTTGAACAAGCCAAGAGAAGAGTGTGCTTCTCTTACTTTCTGACCTGTGAATTATGACAAATAATAATTGAATAAAAAATGTCAAACATTGTAGAGGGATTAATGTTTCATACTTTCAGGCAAACTACATTTCTAACGTATGTAACTGTAAATAATAAAATTAAAAGTGACTTAAAATGTTATTGAATTTATCATGTTCAAAAAGCAGAATTTTAAAAAGTCTGTATTTTCATATTTGATATTAAAATTAGAGTTTCTGGGCAATTGCCAAAGTGATTTAATGAGGTAAAGGATAATCTTGTCAACACATGTTCCTGGAACAGGTGGAGAAAATAACTTCTACCCTTACCTCCATTCCAAACGGCTCATGGATATAAATGTGACAACATAAATTGTAAATCTTCTAGGAGAAAAAACAAGAGAAAATTCTCATAATCTTAAGGCAGGCAAAAATTTCTTAGAGGAGAAACAAAGGACACTAACCACATAAATAACCGTTTACTTTTGTCAAAACTCATTAAACAGTACATATAGAAATTGTAAATTCTGTTGTAGGTAGATTATATCAGTAAAATTTGCAGAAAAGGAGGAAAAAATACAGCTACTGTTATATAGCATATAAAATATTTGAAAAGATTGAAAATGATTCATATTTTTTTTACATCTCCTAAAGAGAAACTAAACAAATGCCCCCATCAAGATCATTCTTCACCGAGCCCTCCAGACCCAGCATTTTCCCGTCGTGGCCCCATTGTTGTTTCTATGTGTCTTCCCCAAGAGCCACATACAGATTCTTTTCTGCATCCCATGCATTTAGAACAATGTCTGTACACAGTAAGTGCTTACATATGCTGAATGAATAAGTTATTAAGAGTAAGTATGCATATATAGACTGCACAACTGGACAGAATTGTAGAAATGCAGGAGAGTATCCACTATTCATGCAGGCTCAACTGGAAGGAAGGGTATGGCTGAAAGCAGATACATTTGTGGAAAAGGGTCACAGGAGGAAAGATGAAGAAATACGAGCTTCAACAAATATATATTAATTATTGCAGCATTATTTGCAATAGTCAAGATATGGAAACAGTCTACATGTCCGTCAATAGACGAAGGCATAAAGAATTGTAGTATATACACACAACAGAATATTATTCAGCCTTAAAAAAAGATGGCGCTCTTGCTGTTGATGACAACATTAATAAGCCCAGTGGACATTAAGTGAAATAATCCTGACACAGAAAGAAAAATGCTATATGATCTTACTTGTATGTGGAATCTAACAAAACAAGACAAAACAAAATAAATAGAAACAGAGTAGAACAGTGGTCACCAGGGCATGGGGAAGGGGAGATGGAGATCAAAGGTACAAACTTGTACTTTCACAGGGTGAACAAGTCTAGAGGTCTAATGTGGAACACGAGGACTGTAGTTAATTACATTGCAATTATATTGTGTTGTACACGGAAAATCTTCCAAGAGAGTAGATTTTAGGTGTTCTTGCCACATGCATGAACACACACACATGCAAACACGCAAGGTAACTGTGTGAGGTGATAAATATATTAATTTACTTGACTTTAGTAGTTGTTTTACTATGTGTATGTGTACATATATGCATATCTCAAAACATCCTGTTTTACACTTGAAATATATACAATAATAAATAAAAAATACATAGTATAAATTAGATTTTGGCTTCCATATTTTCAGGACCAAAAATATGTGCTCAGTGGTGTAAGGTGTTGGCAGTCGGGATAGGGTGTAGAATGAGTAGCATCTCCTCTGGTCGAGAGACTGACTGTTACTGATTGTAGATGGTAATAGGAAAAACATCGAATAAATAGGGGACTAATACAACATGGAAATTATTTCTATTTGTCACTTGGGTTGAAATCCAAGAATTCTGTGATCTCTCCCTGTCAGTAAGTCAGGAACATTTATTGGAGACCTGCTGTGTGGGGAACACTCTATTAGCTGCTGTAAATTGGCTCATTTACATATTTATCAGAAATGGAGAGTATTATGCCCTTTTCTGTTAGTAAGGCAAATTATTTAATTCACAGCCTCACAGAGCCACTACTTCAAACCCCCAACACGGGAAGTCAGTTTGTCTTTATTACATAAGTAGTCTGAGTTAGACCAGAGTAGGAGAGAACAAGGGAATATTCTGCCCAAATGGAACGTAAGGTGAATTTCCATGAAACTAGAGAAAATATAACACAATACAGAGCTGAGTTGCTGAATCGTTTGACACAGATAAAAGCTTTTTGGTATTTAGAGAACGAAAAGGCCGCTACCATATAGCCGGGGAAGCCAGAGGCTTCACCCTGCACAGGGAGTGAGCTGACTTCCTTGTACTCTTCCTTCCCAGGTACGTGCTAGACAACTTGTGTCCTGAGTTCACTGAATATTTAATCTAATAATTGAAAAGTATCTTATGGAATGAATATCCTATTTTTATAAGAAATGAAACTGGGGATCACAGAGGTTTAAATACATCTTTCTATCATTATTTCGCTAGCAGAGAGCAGTACCTGTATTATTTTCAATTTGGTGACACTTCTCAATTTGCTGACTAAACAGCCATTGGAATTAAAAATAAGACCACATATCTGGGGAGACTTGGGAAACAAAACAAAAAATAAACCAATAAACCAGAATTAGCAAGGAGATAAGTTGTAGTAGTGTCTGTGTTTGAGCCGTGTTGAAATGAGATTCCATGGGAAGGAAGGCATCTGTGGAGAGAAGGTCTAGGACTCCAGGCTGAAAAAATGGCATTGAATTTAAAAGCACTAGGAAGCTGGTCGTTCTTAAACCAGAAGAATAATAAACTGACCCGGCCAAAGCAATCAGACTTAGTTGAATCAGCACCAGTGGACTGCTTCTCTGTATAATAGAGGGGAAATAAAACTATTTAAGCTATCAGCTAAGTGTTTCCCACTGTAAGTTACGTAAGCCTAATTGGAAAAGATCATCGGTGTCACTGGTTTATGGTTCCTCCCATAGTTTCCTGATAATAGGAGTTTCACTTTCTCTTTTCCTGGAACGAGGGATTTAATCTTTGATGGGAAAGATCCAGAAGACCTTTGACTCCCAATTTAAATAGCCCCAAATTGGCAACCATTCACTGTTGGTGGGTGTAGCTGCCTTCACAATGGAGCATTTCACAGTCGCTCTCAATAGGGAATTCAGCTCTCTCAGGTCGGGAGAGGATGAATCAGATTGCACACTGCTCAGCAGGCTGAGCACAGCATCACGCCCCAGCTGTCATCCTAAAGAAGACTGGGGTTAGGTGCCCATATGTACCCAGAGAGCGAGTTCTCCATTAGCCAGATGGAACTTCAAGCTGTTGCCAGAACTTGCTGTCTTAAACTTACACTGAAATGACGCACCGCTAGACAAAGAAATGTGGAGCGTCAGCACAACCCTGGAGAGTGGAATAGCCCAACTTGGTATCAGTGCGATTAAATTCTCCCCGAAATGGTGAACTTCTCCCGAATGATTTGTGAGGCCACCACTAGCCACAGTTATCACGTGGCTGGCCGTCCTCAATTGCGCCAGAACAATGTCTGAGTGGGCTGGCAAGGCAGAGCGCTAGCTATGAGACCCTGGATGGCGGGCAGGGCCACGGAAACTGCATACCCTGGGTCTGGCGTCAGTCGCACCCTGACAACAGTAGGAGGCAGCGGCAGCTTCTGCACAGAAAACTGAACTGGGCACATTGCAGGGGAGAGGGGGAGAGAGGGACAAGGGACAAGTGACGTGGTGAGTGTGAAGGTGCCACTGGCTTCTAGGAGCCACCCGCCAGCAAGCCCACCTGGAGGGGCCTCGCCAGGGCAGGGCAGCTCACCGAGTGGAAGCACTTCCGCCTTCCTGGAGCTGCAGAGCTGGGATTCAGATGACGCAGCACGGAGCAACCTCGCTCTCTCCTGCAGAGCCCCCGAGGCAGGGGGAGAGCCCTTTAGCACTGCCCTGCGCAACCTCAAAATTAGCCGTGGGAGGACCAAGGCAGAGCTCCGGCAGCTCTCGTCCGACAGATCACAGTCTCCTTCACCCTCTCCTTGTCCTTTCTCATCTTCCTCCTTCACCCAGCTCCTCCCCCCATAAATATATCTTTGTCTTTCTTCTTCCTCATTACATTCTCCCTAATTTTCTGATCAAATCCCTTTCTTCAGTTCTGATCGGTGTCTCACATCTGTGATTTCAATTTTCTGTTTCTCTTTTGCAATTTATTTTGACATATTCAGACTTTTTAAACAAAGTGTCAAGAATCATACAAAGAATCCCTGGATACTTTTTACTCAGATTGTGCAAACGTTAGCACGTTACCACCATTGCTTCGGCTCTGGTCTCTCACTCTGGCACATGTACACGCACACCCTCATTCACATATTTTTTTCTGGGCCATATAAAGTTAAGTTGCAGACAAGCAGTTCTTTCCACCCGCAATAATTCAGTGTAAATTTTCAAAAATGTAGAATTATTTTTATAAATCCTATGTAAATATCAAAATCAGAAAATTAATGATACTATTCTATTTCGTAACCAATAGAACTTATTCGGATGTCACCAGTTGAAGAGGACAGCCCAATTATTTTTTAGAATCTCTCCCAATTTGCCTGTGTCTGAGGTTTCCTCACCATGAGTCAGAACGTTCACTTTGGGGCAGAAGCACTGACCGCACAGGTGCGGGCGACCAGGACTTTAGTCCTGACTTACTTGCGCTGAGGGCCCCAGGCCCACAGGCCCAGAGGACAACTGAAAAGCTGTCCCTCAAACCGAGTGTCCTCAGAGTGGCAACCCAAAGGGAGGTAGCCTCCCATTCCCGCTGCACAGATAGTATCTATAATAGTAACGTTTTTCCTCTTTCGTTGCGACTCCACTCTGTCTGAAATTCCACATTTGTTTATTTGTGTCGGCGGCGCTCCATCCGCTCACTCCGTACCTGCGGTGCCAAGACAAGGCGTCGCTGCGCAGGTGCCGGGTCCCCACCTGGAGCGGGAGCCCTGACCGCCTCAGCCCCGCGCTGGATGCGCAGGTCCTTCCTTCCGCGTCCGTTCGGGCTTCCATCAGGTCGACCGTCTAGGAGCACGGCATGAAATTTCACACCACCCCTGAGCCTTCAGTTATTCTGGCCGCCTGAAGGATTACTTCCCATTTAACTGCTTGGCAAGTCCCAGTCACTTTTCAAGTTATGGTGCAAATGCCACTCCTTCTGTGAAGTCAGCCCCAACTCCACAAGGGAGAATTAATTTCCCTCATCTGTGATCCCGTAACAGTTTATACGTAATTAGAGTGTAGCATGTAACGCGTAACACACTGTTTAATAGCTAGGTGTCTTCCGAATTCCGTAATATCAGGGTTTTTGTTTATCTCCAACTCCAGGCAAAACATAGAAAATAGATTTTTTTTTTTCTTTTTGCTAATGAAAGTTTCCACCCAGAAAGTCAGCAAGCATCCCATCCAGCTTTCCTGTGTGTTCTCCGCAATAGCCAAGCAGCTATCTGCTTGCAGCTTTTGGTGCAATGAAAGCAAGCTGACCTCCGCCCCGCCCCCGCCCCACCTTCGAGGTGCCTGCCCTCCTATTCTGGTACTAAACAGGAAATTCCAAATTAGTCCTTTTTGGCTTAAGATTTCAGAAATAGCCTCTGAGTAACACTCATTTTTTTAGCACTATTTATTTTGAGCTAAAGTGCTAATGGATTAAATAGCACATTTGCCTTTCGGCAGGGATCCAAATTCTTTTACTACAAAACAAAACTAATGGGGTACACTTTTGAGGAGGGATGAGCTGCCTTAAAAAAGAAAAAAAGAGGAGAAAAAACTCTAGGAATATCTGACATATCTGTTTACCTGCTATGAATTCAGCCTCTGGGGTAAACTCAGAAATATGCATAGACCCATGTTAGATCAGCCTAATTATTCAATGATAAAAAACACAGTAAAAAGAAGTCAAAAGGATACCAGTATGGATGATGCATAGGGATGAATATTTATCGAGTATTTCTATTCCTTTGCACATTATGGTGTGGTGAGCTCCTTTACGTCCTTGGTCGATGTTTGAGAGGGAGCTCCAAGGAAGCCAGCGAGGGCAGGGCGTGCTGGCTGGGCGTGTAGGTGTTCACGTGGGTTGGTGCCACGTGAAACATGGGGGGGTCACAGGTACGGTTGAGAGGATGGCTTGCTTGATGAATGCATGTGTTTAGAAAATAAGATACAGTTGGCCCCAGTGGGTGCCAGGTCTGCTCTGAACTTAAGGCAACTAGCCTGCCAGACAGTACAAATTTGCTCTCTGGTCGTTTTTCATAATATAGCTCCTTGTTTGGGAGTGCCTTCTGTTTAGATGCTTATTTGAGTCGCATTTTCTTCCCCTGCCTTCATCACTGGAGTCTAATTTTGCCAGTCTCTTTTCTGCGCAAGCTCAGGACACTTTCCCTTTCTATATGAGAAGGTGAAAAGGAACGGAACTTACTAGGTGCTATTTAAATCTGTTACAATGTTAGAGTATAATCTGTCAGTTACGCACGAGCCTCGAAACAGGGAGAAGAGCCAAGTTCCAGGTAACTAAGCTGAATGTGAAGGGCATGGAACTTGACTCGTATCTGTTTTCACTCCTAAAATAATCATATTACTGTGTAACAGCTATCTGTAACCCAGTGTGATTTCTGAATGCTCTCTGTCGCATTTGGGGACTCAGTCCAGCATCCAAACGTGTTTTGATAATTAAAAAGTGTGTTATCTCTTGCTGGTTTGTTGTAGCTGGAGTAAACTGAACACTGCTCCGCTAATCCCATCAACCCCGTCTACAGGAAGGGTCAGGGGTCAGTAACCGCTTCTGAAAACACTGTTCAGTTGAATTCCAACAAGCCCTCAACTACTGAGCAACTGCTCACAATTTGGGATAGGTCCCGCTGAGATCCTGAGGGACTTCTTTTCTAGAAGATGCCACTCTCTGAGTAGAAATCTCCTGCCCATGTCCTACCTCATCCGAGAGGCTGGAACATAGAGTCAGTTGTTTACTTTGAAACAGAATGCAAAGTAAATTTCTAAAGGAACTTATATTCTTTTAAAGCAAAGGAAAATTTAATTCTCATTTAAATCAAAATGCATTTAAAACTGGCTTGTAAATAAATGGTTGTCCATGAGAAAATAACAGCCACATGGGCATAGGAAACCCTGTGGACTGGGAAACATGCATAGGTCAAAAGGTGGTGTTCGCTGGCCACTACGACCAGTGCAGAGGGGAGAGTGCATTCTGCGGTAATGTCAAAGAAGTTGGGTGTGTACATACACGTCCCGATTCACAATGCAAGAAGCACCGAATGCCCCATCATATACCAGTGAGAGACACAGGGAGAATTATTTCAGAGATTTTATATCAATCCGTGATGGCCTTTTAAGTTGGATTTATTTGTGCAGAATTAGAAGGCTAGAAATCTAAATAGTAAGTTGAGATCATGTGTACAGCTATAAGGGAAGAGTGTACACCCTCCACATTCAGGCACCACATGGACACGTGTGTACACAGAAGCTAGGACCGCATGAAGAAGGATGGCCGTCCCGTCCCCCAGATGACTGGGGCAGAAGGGGAGCCCCAAACCATTCCACATGGCTTCAGGAGCAAGAGAGCATTTACAGCTGCAAGAGGATTCTTTTTTGTAAAGCAATAGACATAATAATAATGACAGCAAAAACTTAATATTTGGGGGGAGGAGAGGCAAGGGCAACATACGTAACCTAAACATCTATACCCCCATAATATGCTGAAATTAAAAACAAAAAAACTTAATATTTTAAGGTAACTTTTTTTGTTTTTCTCTGCATAGTTTTATTTCTTTGCATCCTAAGCTCATTATTCAATCCTTTCATAGTGTCTTTGCTCTCTCTCTCTAATCCACCACTCTCTCAACCTGTGAAGGAAGAATCCCTGACACTGAGAGAATCTTTGGGAGACACACACACGGATTTCTACAGATATTGTATAATGAATAGCATCTTTTCATTTTTTATAAGATCAAGATGTTTTACAAAAGATTTACTTAAAATTGACATTATTGGCTTTTGCTTTAGGTGATATGTGAAAATAAAGGGCCCATTTTTCTTTGGAGGAGGTCTAGACTCAGTTCGTACATAATGAAACGCCCCAGAACCAGGGCCCTGACTCTTCATGGGGCACTTCTGTTCTCCAAACTTCCAATATTGAATGTAATCAAAGACTGATATCCTCTTACAGTACTGGGCCATAAACTTTCTAAAGCTTTCTTGGTGAAGTGATTACAAATTTCCTCTAGGTAGCTAAATGCAGTATGTGACCCTGGAATTTATCCAGGATTGTGAAAACATTGTAATAAAGGACATTGGTGGGGTAGATGACAAAAGTTTATTACAGATTGTGAATTAGATAGTAGTTTTGCAGTGATGTTAAATTTCATGATTTGAATAATTATACAGGGATAATGTAAGAGAACACTCTCGTTCTTAGGAAAAACACATCGAAGTATTTGAAAGTAAAGAGCCATGCCGTCTTCAACTCCACTGCTAAATGTTTCAAGGGAAAAAAACTATAAATAAAAATACACACACAGAGAAGTTGAGAAGTCAGACAGACAAAATGTAAACAATTGGTGAATGTAAGGAAATGATATGAGATTTTTGTACCTTTTTGCAACTCTTCTGTACATTGAAATGATATCTGAGTAAAAGCCAAAATTTTGAAAAGGATGATACTCAGGGAGAAAGTCTTACCATTTAACTGACTAGTGATAATTAATTTTTTTCTTTTTTTTCCCCCTTGGCTATGTCCTCTTTCTTTTTTAAGCATATTTTTATTTATATGCTGATTAAAAATTTCATTAAAACTCTGTAAAGATGTGTGTGTATACCTCTTATACACTGCTGGAAAGGGCTGGAACACATTCTACTAAGTAAGGTATCCCAAGAATGGAAAAACAAGCACTACATGTACTCACCATCAAATTGGTATTAACGGATCAACACATAAGTGCATATATAAGAATAACATCTATTGGATGTTGGGCAGGGGGGAGGGGGGCGGAGGGAGGAGGAGACAGGTATATGCACACACAAAGATTGCAATGCGCACCATGCAATAGGATGGACATATTTGAAACTTGGACTGAGGGGGGGAGGGGAGGCAAGGGCAACACAGGTAACCTAAACATCTGTACCCCCATATTATGCTGAAATAAAAAAAAAGATGTCTGTGTATATGTGTTGTATCCCCTGAATTGCATCTTAAAATAATATCTCCCTTTACAAATAGACCTGCTTTGTAGAATTTTAATGAAAAATATTTATAAAATGGAGGAAAAATAGCACAATATTTTGTTCAAGAATAAGCTTTGATTTTGTTCTTGTACGTCCACCCCCTTCCCTCTGCTGAGTTGAAAATACATGACTTTGGTGTCTAGTCTGTTCACAGTCACGAAGGATAAATAGAATCTCCAATCTCTTTTTCCTTGGCTGTGCAGGTGTTTTTCTATTTTAAGTCTTCTAGACTCCACTCAAAATGAAAATGAACCCTAAGCAATTCTTCCCATGTGAAAAAGAAGTATTTTTATTGTTCCAATTTATTACAATCTCTAATAAAATTGTATGCTCCTTGTTTAAAATATGTTTATTAAGCAGAAAACCATTCCAACATAACACTTTTTGTTGTTGTTGGAGGAAATGCTGGGATCAGGATTTGTTATAACTGAAATCGCAACATCCAGATTCAAAATGCAAAATCAGTATTTTTTTTAATTGGCCATTGATGAGTAGGGGGGTGGGCGAGGTCCAGAGAGAGCAATAGTAAAACCTCCCACTGGAATGACATTTCCTGGTCCTCGGGGACTCCATCCTTCCCCACGTGAATCTGCTTTCCTCTGGCGCTGTGCTGCTTTGTAGATGCCTCAGAAATGCAAAGAATCCATCAGCCCATTCGCGTATTAGCCCCAGGCTTTGTGTAAATTGCCCTGATCTATGTTGTTTTGTTCACAAAAATAAGTCAACGCACTTGCAGGATCAGTCACATGAAAACGGCTCCTTGTCCAGGCCTGCTAATCTCTTCCTTTTGTTGCTTTATTGTTTGACTTCAAGTCTTAAATAATATCTTATAAGCAGCACAGATTTTCGTGAGAGCTATTAATGATGGCGGGGGGGGGGTGGGAAGGAGTGAGCATTTGAACATGGAGACAGAGTGTTTTCTTTCTTTGCCTTTCCTTTCTCTCCTCCCACCCTACCCCTTCCCCTGGCCTCCCCCCACCACCTTTTTTTCTTTTTTTTAAAGAAATCCACCTTCCCTGCTCAAATTCCAAAGCATTTCAAAGTTCAGTGAAGGCTTCTCCTTGCATACCCTGATTATTTCAGAGTAAGACCATCGTAACTGAAAGAGAAAGTTTATTCAGGTGGCATGAATCAGACAAGAGCTCAGTGATGCAGGCTGGAGCCGCACACAGCGGCTGCCGTGTCTCCCTCCTAAGGAGGCAAAACAAAACCCCAGAAAAACAGGCCCCAGTAATCTCCTTGCCTTAGCCAGGAACAGGGGTGACGGAGAGCTGCCCTCTCATTATAGTCTTGGTCTCAAGGTTAGAATTAGACCCTTAGGGTAAGGAGCTGTCAATTAGAGATAACTTCAAGCAATGCTGTCTGAAATGGCGGGCTTGTCTCCTAGCAACTCCCTGCACTCAGGGCACAGCCCTGAGCTCTGCCAGCAGCTCGAGAGTCATCGCGAAGGCAGTGAAACAACCTTTTCCATTTGAACAGATGCATAAGGAATTCCGCTTCCCGGTCCTCGATGGAGTCTGGGTGACATTTGACTGGAAACGGGCTGGAGTCTGGAAAGAATTAAGATTTTCTTGTTTTCCAGTTGCAGATGTTTCACTCGGAGGACTTCGTAGAAGTATCTGGCCAAACAATCAGAAAATCTGAATGCAATCCGATGTCGAATACCTCGCCCTTGCAGATAGGAGCCTGCCATGTTTATGTATAAGCCGACATCTTCTCCCCGCACACTGCCTGTTTCATGCTTAGGAGCAATCTGCCAGCGGTGGGAAGTGGAGTGGCCATGGTTACCGCGGGAACTCTGCCTCGCGCTTTATCTGCCACGGCAGGGCATGTGGAAAGCCGACAAGCACAAATCCTATTAAGAAAAGCACAGGGTTATGCACCATTGATGTAGGCTACATCACAGAATTTACCGAGGATATATACTTGGTGCAAAAAAAAAATCACACACATTCCTTAGAGTTGCCTATTCATTAGATTTGGGAATCACATTGTTGATTTTTTTAATCTCTAGCTAGAGTGAGGATGACACAATGCTGGGAGGTTGCTAGGGGGAGGGGAGAAAGCAAACCTTTGAATCTCCTCTGGTATCTACAGTAACAAAGGGATACCTCAGAAATGTTGTAAAAATAGCAGATGCAAAACAACCAGTCTGCTGCGGATATGAAGTAGGCACTGCTCTTGGAGATCTGGCTTAACAAAGCTCTTTTGTAGGATAACAGCCTCCTGTGCCTTCCAGGGCAAATCCTAAACACCGGCCATTTTTCCAGAAAGCTCCTCAAAGGACTCACCTCAGACACTCACACCAATCAGCATTGCTCTACCGTCGTGAAATTGCGTTACTATTTATGATGCCATATCCACTGAATTTTATATCCACGCCTACAGATGCCTTGCACTTTAACAGTAAAGTAATTATCTTTTTGTTTGTTTGGTTTTGTATTTTAGTCAGTATCAGGTATATTGGGGACAATAATCAGATAGTGAAGAAACAAACAAAATCTACATCAGCCTAGTTGACGGACGTGGCTTGGGTCACAGAACAGAACTACAGTCTGGAGAGTGAGTCTCAGAGCTCAAGAATGCAAAATAGCTGTCATGCTGGTCTCAGCGAGTTTATGAACAGGAGATTGGTTCTTTATTATGCGGCATGATAAATAAGATCTTTCCACCTCCAACCTGAACAGCTTTGCAGTGGATTTATTTGAACCCTCCCTGAATCTCTGCGTGCAGATGAATTGCTCATTAAGCTCAGATGCACTTGTTTTCTTATTACCACTTGTCAACACTGCAGCACGTAGGAAAGCAATTTTGAAAGAGAAGGAAAAAGCCTGAGGACCTTTGAATGAATCTTTTTGTGTGTGTGTCTGTGAATGGGATGTATTTACAATTCTGCTTTGGTTTGTTTTAAAAATCAAGATTTCAGTATAAGAAAAAAAAATACTGGCAAATATATCATGAAATATCTGATACCTTAAAATCAAGTTATGAGTAATTCGCAGAAATTAACCTTTTCTCATTAGTGAAGAAGAAAGTGGGCCCAGCCTTATAAATTCTTTTCACAAGGCAGACACGCCTTAGATTATTTTCCTTGTGCTTATGTTCACATCAGAAATATTTAATTAGACACACTGTTAGAGGATTTTTACAAGTACTTTTTTAAAAATAAATTCTCCCCAGTATGCAGAATATTCCTGCATTTGTAACATGCTAGTTGGCATTAAGCTTGAATACAGTGACAAAATATTGGCTTAGAAAAAAAAAAAAAAGAACCGTCGGTAGCAATCAAAATTTACTTTATTAACCAGCAGAGCGGTGATGTCCCCAGGATTCTCATGTGGCCTGTCACTGCTGGCACCCCAGGAGATGACTGAAGTTAACCTCTTCACTGCTGGATGAATCGAATAAATTCTCCGAGCACCATCTTGAACCCCACAGGCCGCCCACATCTCATTAACCTGTGGGCAGGAGCCTTTTGGCGGGTCAGAAGGGTCTACGATCGGGCTACATCTTGATGTACACTTGACTCCTCCTGTGCTTTCTAGAGACCTTGTCTTACGACGCTCCTATTATTTGATTTTGCACATGCGAGATGCATCTGTGGTTAACGAGGCCGGCATATCCTGACGCTTTCCTACCCAGTCTGATGGAAGAAGCGGAGGTTTCCTGACTTCTGAGACATGTGTGGCCACTGACTGTATTTCCAGACCTGCTTTCAAGAAATTCAGTGTTTAATTTTTTTGTGTACGGTATAGTGTTATTTTTTAAACACCGCTTTGAAAAAATACACATTGCTTTCTAATATTCATACATCCCTTATTTTCTATATATCATTATCCTTAAAGAATATTACGCTATGTATTCCGTCTACAGGTCTCCCATAGAGGTGTGTCCACAGCTGTGGGGAGCAGTGGTGGGGTGCCATGGCAGCAAAGCCAGGAGTGAGAGGGCCTGAGTCCCCTCCTGGCTCCGTGTCTACTATTCGACCTGGAGTAAGTCATGGCTTCCCTGGGCCTCACTTTCCCCTTGGAGGCTCACTTGAAATGATGTACTGTAAAGGGATAATAAACTCTAAGCTGTTATGCAAATGTAGGTCATTATTTGATACTTTTATGTCAGTCTTGCAAGATATTAGAAAATTAGATCCCAATATCACTCAATAGAATTGCCCATCTTAAAAAGCACAGAAAGCTGTGTTTAGTCGGTTTTACTGTGTGAAGGTTTACTTCTGATTGCCCTTAGCTTTTCCTCCAGCAATCAGAGAAGCATCCCTTACCGAGCACATTTAATTGAAATAATTTTCTAATTGTGCAAATATTAGCATTCTCTGTCTTGTAGATTTTTATTATCCAGGAGGATGCCTAAGATAATTTATGGAGTTATAGTATCTTATGAAAAAAACCCCACATTTTTAATATTTTGCCTGCTTGAACCATGCATGCTAGCCCTTTTTCCCCTCTTACCATTCTTGGATTATTATGATTATTCACAACAATGCTGGCAACTTTTCCTTAACCTTGATGGGGTGTTCCAGATCTGAAAAGCTATTTCTACAGCCAGCAGCAGCAGTTGGAGTTTGAAAAGCTATAATGAACCAGGAAAGTATAACAAAGGAAGACGTTTGCCCTAAGAAAGAGTCTATAATAAGAAGCATACCTCTGACATATGGGCTTCATCTTAAATGCATCTGAACTAAATTTTCTTCCTGGTTATTAATTCTTAATTTTTAGGAGAGTATTCTGCTCTAGAAATTTTTCCACTGTTCAAAAAAAAATGGAAAAATACAGTTTAAAGAATCAGGCCAGGTAAAATGATTCTGTTCTCTTTTGAGAACAGAGACTGAATTATAAAGACTGAATTACAAAGGCATTGGCAAATTTCACTTGCTCTGTTATTCCTTTGCAGGTTCCTATTGGAAAAAGCTGGTGGCTGAAATGTATGTATGTGCATACACACCAACATGCACACACACATATTTTTATAGAGATAGTAAGAGCCAGCAGATTAGCGGAATTGTAGAATAAGAAAACTACCTTGAAAGATGTAATCAATTATTCAAATCTGATTCTAACATATTTACATATTTCAACAGAGATCACCATATTTTAATTTCCCCTTTTTACCATGTGATAAAACAATAAGCTATTCCTAAGCTTGACCAAAGCTCATGCTACATACGTACACGAAAGCCTTATCCATCCGCGTGATGATGAGGAGATGAGAACCGTTAACTAGCTTCCTCTTTTTCTCATCCAATACCTAAGCTGATGAACCCCAGTCATTAAAGAAAAACCTCACTGGTCATATATCACCCGTGCTTTGAACTTACCAATGCATTAGGTACTTCAGAGACTTATTCATGAAAGTCAATCCTGGTTTTGAGTTCAGTGTGGGTGAGGGGGCTGCTGACTCAGGGAGCCTGCAGGGACCCTGTGGCTTACTGCCAGGCAACAGCCCCTCCCCGGCACAGCAGACATACAGAAGGCAAAATGAATGACCTCATCTACAAATCAGCTATTTGATATGCAGATCGGACCACAGGCCTCTTCAATAACACAGCACTTCTCAGGCAGCAGGTGCCGTGAAGAAGCGAGTGGCCTTTCCTCGTTTCAAAAGCTGGGCTGCCTCGCTCTCTCCCTCTGGCCCTTAACAATTTATGAAGCTCTATTATCTTCATTTTTTTTATTTGGACGGTCGTTTTACAGAATCGGGGTTCACCCTCTTCTCTTCATTCAGAGGCCTAATCTTAAGCATAGACATGAAGCAGAATTTAGAAACCAAATGAGTCATCGAGGAAGAATAACATCATCCATACTCTTCTTAACAGATAATCTAGCAACACAAAAGCCTGGAGATCTCGCCACAGGGCAGTGCCGTACACTGCCCACGCCCCGCGTCTCTGGTGACAGGGGTCTCCTCGAAAATAAATATTGACGCTTACAACAGAGATGGACTCTGCTTTCCATTTGTGTTGGAAGTGGCAGCCTAAGTTGAAGATAAATGAAAACATTCACCTCAATTCTTTAGGAATAGCTTTTTCTGTGATCACTATTGCATTCAGCAGACTGGGTGGATGCCTTGGCGCAGAATTATGGATTGCCAGGCCATAGGAAGAAGGTGTTTTTCAGCCACCAGGTGAAAAAATAAACAGTTCATCCCATGGCCCACCCCCGACTCCCCGGACGCCCCACTAGTCCAGAGATCTTTCATGTGCTTCCTATGGCCGTAAAGTGCAATGTCATGTAATTTATATTGTCTGTGGTTGCAGGTTATGTCCTGAAAGTCATAAACTATTAGAGTTTTATGGTTCTACTGCAGCTATTAACTAAATGAAAGAGTTATTCATTTGGAATCTGGAATCTGTACAATGCACAAGCTTAAATTCATCACGTTCCACTAGTGAAAATATGTGAAAATATTACAGGTAAAAGCTCATTCACAGTGGGGCCAGGGGGTGGGAAACATCCCTGCAGACTAGAGTGCTACCACACAGGGAACACTTGTGACATTTCTGCCCTGTATTTGTATTTACATTTTAGAGGGTGGCAGGCACTGGCCCTAGAGTTGAATATGTTTGTTGGTTTGGATGGTTTATGTGTGTGTTGAGAATCAAGTAAAAGCACTGTCTGCTTATTTTGGTATGTTTCTGCACATACTATGCATGTGTGTGTGTGTGTGTGTGTGTGTGTGTGTGTGTGTGTGTGGAGAGACAGAGAGAAAGACAGACACAGAGAGAAGGAGAGACACACAGAGGAGAAGGGAAATAATATTTTGCTCTGGTGTAAATATTTGCACAGCTTTGTCACATGAGTCAACAATTTCCTTTTTAATTGCTTATACATTTTCGTATTTTCAGGGCCTATGGTTTTGTCTTTTTTAAATTAAATATAGATAAGTTACCAAAAGTATGCTTATTCTGCTGACTCTGGGGCATGGGGCGTGTAGACAGCCTTCTGCTCAGGACATTGACATCAGATGTGTCTCAAATCTGCATTAGCTTTAATGAAACCTTTACCATTGGCCAAAACTAGTTTTTGGTTTACTTAAAAAAAACAAGAGTGTGATGCTCAGAAAGTGTGGGAGACGGAAACTGAGGTCCTGTGACATTCTTCTGGTCCATCGACTCAAGAGGTGAAGAAAGTGTTCCTTGAACACACCCCACACTCAAATGAAGAGCATGTGAGGCTGTTTTCAGAAAATTTCCATCCCTCTCTGTTATGGAGTGAACATTTGTGTCCCCTCAAATTCCCACGTTGAGGCCCTACGCCCCAGTGTGGCTGTGTTTGGAGAAGGGAGCTCTGCGGAAGTAATTGGGGTTAGTGTGGTCCTAGAAGCGGGGGTCTTCTCCGAAAGAATTAGGGAGACCCCAGAAAGCTCTCCCCGACTCTGGCTTCCACTTCCACATGCACTGAGAAAAGTCATGTGAGGACACGGCGGGAGACTGTCCTTCATCAACCAGGGGGGCCCCCTCCCCAGAAACCAAATCGGCTGGCACCTCGATCTTGGACTTCCAGCCTCCAGAACTTGAGAAATAAATTTCTTTTATTTAAGCCCCTCAGTCGCTGGTATTTTGTTATAGCAGCCTGAGCAGACTAGTCACCTTCCTTATATGAAAACATATTTTTCCATAAAATCTGAGAAACAGAATTTTAACATTTACGTGTAGTACACAGCAGACTGACATTTCTGGGAAGCTGGAAAATCAACAAATGAACTGAACCAAATTTGAGTTTTCTAAGGTTTTTAAAATAAGTAATGGAAAAATACTGAATGGTTCATCATTTTGAGATCAATGTGGCACAAAAGGAGTGAAAAGTAGTCTCGGATCTTAAGGAGCTATTCGCGTAAGTTAAAAAAAAAAAAAACTAAGTATGGATAGGGTGGAGATGGCTCCAGTAGCCCCTGCTGTGTGGCAGACATTTCACCTGGTACCTCATTTACCTCACATACAACAACCCTCAGAAATGATTGTTGCTGTTCCCATTTCCCAGGTGAAGAAACTGAGGGTCAGTGAGACTCAATTACTCACCAAGGTCATCAGCGAAGACTGGAGGGTCCGGGATCAAACCCACGACTTCCTTGCCGCACTGCTCCACTGAGTTCCCGTCAGGGGAACTTTCAGAACCAGAAAGGAGAATCCCCAGTTACGCTGCCCGGAACTCCGGAACGGGTGGGCTTCAGACAGAGGAAGAAGGGGAGGCAGAACAATCCGTGTGAAAAGAAAACGTGTGCATCGGGGCAGAGGTGGAAAAGCACAGAGCGTCTGGAGAGCTGGGACCAAATCCACTGGGCTGACTCGTAAACAGGCTGCAGAGAGCATCCGGCCACAGCAGGTGCGGGACCCGAGGACCAGGTCATGGAGTTTATGCTCCAAAGGCTGGTGAGCCCTTCGGAAACACAGCCACCAAAAGAGCACATTGCAACTTTCACAGCGAGCAACAATTTACCTTTCTAAGAGAGACAGGCCGTGTGCCTTACAGACAGGTGCTCAAGAAAATCAGAAGTGGAGGACCAGACCGAATATCGCTTTTTTCCATTCACTCTTACTTTACTTTTGTTTCCATCTGCCCTCGAGTGAGGTGCTGCAGGCCTGTACCGACCAGCGTCACTCCCTATGTGTCTGTTTCCACGTGTTATCTGTGCCACTCTGGACGCCCCGTTACGTGATACGTGCGTGTTCCTGGGGCAAGGTGGTTTTTCTCTGTAAACTCCAGATCCAGCCCGGTGCATGCCGTGTTCTAGACGAGGGGCTCAGCGCAGCTCTGTTGAGCACGGACCAGGACAACAGACCAGGAGCAGAGTGCAGTGCGACAGGGACAAACTTCCTCTGGTTTCAGAAACGAGTGTCCAAACTCGGAAACCTCAGGGCTATGCAATGTGAGCGAAGCTGAGGGCGTGGGCTGGGGAGCGGCGGGGTGGGGGGGCTGGTTACAAAGCGAAAGAGCAGTACTCCCTGGAGACTGAGAACACAATTTACTTCTTTTAAACCCAGAATCAGGTTTATCATTGACAATTACTGCAAAGGAATGGTTGAAAATTTATTCTAATCTGAATGTCTGGGCATATTCAACATAAAAAATATATGCTAGTGTGTATATTTATATTTATATATATATATTTATTTGAAATAGATCCATGAACCCAGGACTAAAATGTTTTGGAGAATTATATTTATTTGAACAATACCATAGCCCTGGTTAAAGTAAATGAAAGGAACGTGTGTTCCTCTATTCAGGCTTAATGAGAGAGAATACAGAAATTAAAGGAACCAAAAGAACGTGACCATGAATATACATTCTAGGAACCTTTCTAAAATCCTTTTGGCAGAATTAAACAATGTGAGCTATTTTCCACACATGTATGATGTTCCTCAGTCGCTTGACTACTGGTGAAGTTCGAGCTGAAATAAAGCAGAAGAGGCACCAATCCATAAATACGCAGCGGAGCACCACCGATCCGTAAATTCGCAGCGGAGCACCACCAACCCGTAAACACGCAGGGGAGCACCGTGCTCCACCCCTCAAGACCATCCTAAGCTAAGGGCTGTAACTGCAAAGCCAGCCCAGCCAGCTGCAGTCGGGAGTGTCCTCCGGAGAGGCCTCGCCCACCCGCCGGCGTGTTCACAGTGAGCCTTTGTGACCCGCCGGCCACGTTTCTCTTCTCTCACTTACCCAGGAGGCGGAGAGAAACCTTTCTTTACTTTTTCTAAACTCAAATTATTTATTTAAATGTTTTCAAATTTGGCACAATCCCAAGGCACATTTTTGCCAGAGATTTTCTCTCTTTTTTCCCTAAGCCCATGTGTATTTTAAGCAAATTCTCATCCATATGGTCTTCATTTCTGATATCTTAATCCATCTATATGTTGTTAGAAATGGTATTTTATATCTTTTTCTTTAGGTACATATTAAGGTTTGGATGCTTATTTTGGAGGGAGGTTCGTATTAAGGTTTGTGTGCTTATTTTGTTGATTATTTCCTTCTAGAAAAAGAAAGCCTTATCGAGCATTATCAAAAATGGTTCTGTATGGACGAATTTGTGCAGTTCCCCGTCCGTTACTTCTACTCCAAGTAGGAGTAACATCTGCAGTGGCCTCCCCAGGCCAGGCTGGAGCTGGTGGCTGACGTCCTGCATCTCATTCAGTCTCTACAGACCCTGTGAAGGGTTTGCAGACGGACTCACAGCAGAGTGAAGATGCCTGCAGCACGGGACTGTTCAGATGAGGAGCCTCCCACGGCCCGCACGACTCCCGCTGCACCCACGGCCTAGAGCAGCGTCTAATTCGGAAGGGGGCAAGCATCATGTGACTTTATATTCGTGCACAGTCCAAATAAAATGTGCCAAACTCTCCCTCTGGGAAGATTCCAGGGAAAACCTGTGCTCCTTTCTGGAGACATATATTTTTCCATACCCTTGCTGGGCAGGCAGTTCCAACACCTCTTTACTCTTCCTCTAGGCCTCTGACGACCCAACACAGGCCCACCCATTTGATACCTGGAACTCCAGGAAACTAGGCATGCAAATCAGGTCCCTACCTTTTGTGGAATTTTTGCTACCTATTCAAAAAAAAAAAAAAAGAACCCGAGTGGCCTAAACAGTTATTGTGAAGAGGCTAAGGTGGGGGCCACCGTCACGGCTGCAGAAATCACGGACTGCAGGTTTGGTGCTTCATCCTCTGCTCTCGGTGTAACACGCTATGTGTTCTCGTGCCTCAGTGTCCTTATCTGCTCAACGGGCATTACTATATATGCTTTGTTTTTCTTGCAAGAATTCTGTGACATCAATTCAGGTAACACACAGCAAAATGTTCCCGATGGTTAGGAACACAATGGACATGTGCGTAGAGCTGCGGTCGCTGCCTCAGAATTTCTGCTATCCACTGTGCTTACGGTTAGACAACGAGGCCTCTCCGGAAGATCATCCTCGAGTTCCAAACTGCGTGGATTTTTACAGGTAAAAATATTTACACAAAGTTCTTTAGGCACTTCCAGGGATATCCCTCTTGGGTCCACCAGGCCTGTGTTGTAAGGATTTCTTCTTAGCAGAGCTTCTTTTTCTCATTAAGAAAGGCTGAGGGAAGCCTCCGTTTTACACATAAAACCAAAGCCTAAGTAAGAGAAGTCTCTCGCCCTCCTGTTCCCCAGAGCTACATGCACAGAGACACACACATTCATGGTGCCACGGAATGGACATACAAGCTCTTAAAAAGCCATCGGGGCTATCACTGATATATAATAAGACCTCACAAATAGTTCAGAAGTTATATTTAAGCTACGGCAATGAATATAATAATATTAAAATAATAAATAGCATTAATTGGGCTTAGGCTAGGTGAAAGGCAGTTTGCTGGCTACTTTGCCTACAATACCATGAGAATCCTTCCTGCCCTCAGTGGTGGAGCTGGGATGGGCATCTGGCCGCAGTGGGGACGTGCGTGTGCAAGCTCACGGCCCGGTGAAGAGCTGAGTGTAGCCTCAAATCCTTTCTGTCCTGATTCCAGCATCCTTGTGTGGGGCTGCAGGTCTCCTGCTCTGTGGGAATTAGGGCTGGATTAGGAGTGGACGTTGTATGGTTGGGTTAGGAATCAAGGCAGTTGGTGAATTGCCTACGTTAGTACTGCTGAATGTTCCCCTAAACACTTGCTATACTTCAAACCAGGAAATGATTTGTGTGGGTTGGTTTACATAGGAGTGGCATTCAATAAAGAAAACACATTCTTTGATCTTTTATTTGCTTAACAGGTAGCTTTTAACTTTCAGTTTTATTAATTGCTCTGAAAACCCACAATTTAGGTAAAACTAATTACCTTTGATTTTACTCATTTGGTTAGGTTTCTTTTAATATGAATGAGACTGAAAACAATCACTCTTATCTATAAGTGTCATATAAGATATGACAATAGGAAATACCGGAAGACGTCTATCCACTCCTTCAAAATTAGATCTAACTTGATTTCTAATGAAGGGTTTAACTCTTACAAGAAATTGCCTTGGCAAGTCTTTTCTTCCAGGAATCGATTTTTTTCTTGTTTCTTTCTAAAAACCAATTTCTTAGTCTTCTGGCACCTTCTGTACCTTCTAGATCAAGGAGTGACCAATACCATAAATGCATACCATGGAATTCGTACTTTGGTCAAGACAGACCTGGCATTTGTCACGCCGTGGTGTTGAAGACTTGGTAGAGAAGGAGTTAATTTGGGGGAAGGGGCCTGGGTTCAAAGCAAGAGGTCATTGTCAGATACCCTCCATAACTCAGCCCATAAACAGTGAAAAAAATGTAGTACTGAGCACCCTGATGGGTAATAGCAGAGAAAATCAGAGACCAGAAATTCAATGGCATGGCCAGCTCCTAGGATATAAAGAAGGCAGATATCAAAATGCAGCATCAGTGATCATCTACAAGGCAGCTCCCTGAATTTTGAGCAAGTTGGTTTTTCTTGGTCTTGCCGGATCATCGTGGCTCTATCCAAGGGAATCTGCAAGGACTGAGATGTCCTCTGAGGAGTCTCTGCCATCAGTGATTGTCATCCCTGAATGCACAGTAAGTGATCAAGCGATGTCTGATATAAATGTAAGTTGCTCCTCGATGCTATGCCTGTTTGGGAGTAAAATGAAATCACATGCGTGGAGGAAAAAGAAGACTCAGATCATGTTCAAACTGGGCCTCCTTGCAGGAAGTCTCCAGGAAGGTGACATGTCACCCACGGAAATGAATGGCCTTGACCTTCATTATCGTCAACTTTGTGGCACCTCCTTCCATTCTCTTTCTGCACTTTGTTGTGTGTGATTGTTGGGTAATCTCTCCTGGATTCATTATTATTTAAATGGTGATGAGCATCTCTCATGCAAGGTTTAAAGAGGATACCATGTTCAAAGGGCCTGACACATAGCAGGTGCTTGCATTTTGGTAGATTCCCTTCTCTCTCTTTTGTCTTTATTGATTTCTATTCCAAAAAGTAGCTTAGAATCCAAGAGAACCTGGAAAAAATGGACACGTGTCATTTCTGTGCTGCCCACCTCCCCCACCAGGCAGAGACCTTTAGGAACACAGCACTTGGTCTATTGCACGCTCCTGCTTGAAAGCCCCGGCCTCGACTCCTCACAGACTGCAGCAGACCGACAAATCCAGGTCTGCCGCCAACCACCAAATGAGCTCACTCTGCCTCCACCACATCCGAGTGTCAGTGGAGACCCATTGACAGAGTTGGAGCCCAGATCTCAATTATGCAAGACTGCAGGTGGTTTAATCTCATGTTTGAAGAGAAAACTTTTTGTCCTCATTCTCTGATAGTGGCACATTTCTTCCTTCCTTCCAATAACACAGACAAGCCCCATGTCGCCCCAAGTCTGCATGGGAGGCCAACAGCAGCTGCCACCGCGGATCAATGTGCCTGTGGGCTGCCCTGTGCAGTAGTGGGACCGGAGGAGAAAGCTTGTCACCTTTGATTACTCAGCCTACCCTGGTGCTAAAGAAACAAGATGTGAAGAGTGGCCTCTCAAGAACATTTGATCCAGCCTGTGAAATCGCTGCCACTTTAACCCTTCCCTGCTGGAAATCCACGTACGTCCCTCGGAGGCATTTTCGATGGAATGTCATTGGCAATCAATGGCCTACACACAGACGCTTGAACATCTCAGGCTCCACAGGAAAACCATCCTTTATGAAGAGTAGGTGGATAATGCACAGAACTAACTTTGCAGAATCCTCCTTTGGCAGTGCACTGGTCTCAGAACGTTGGACTGGGCAGCAGGAAATCTGCCTTCTAAACTTGGCTTATCTTCAGCCAGCTGCGTGTGCCACCGTTCTCCCATCTGTCCGATGGAGAAGTTGGAGAGGAAGGGATCGAGTGCCCCTCCAGGTCTGAAATTCCCCATACAGCACAGCTGCAAAGGTCCAGGACTCACAGCTGCACAGACAGGGTTCGATCTCAGTGCCACCACTGACTGGCCACTTACCAAACTTTCCCGAGTCTATAAGCAAAACGGGGATGATAAGAGTGTCTAATACATAGGATTATTTTGAGGATTAAATAAAATAATCGTAGTATTTATCTCAGTGGTTGGCCTAAAAAAAGAGCTTAATAGATTTTAAAACTGTACTTATAATTGCTTATAGAATCTGTTTTAACTGTTGATCGCCGCCAATAAAGGCACAAACAAGACTGCTTTAAGAGGTGCTTGTGTAGAAAAGCACTGAACATAACGAGAAAGACTTGAGGATCCACATTTCTGCAAATGCTCTTGTATTACCGTGTCGGAAAATGTGCAGAAAAAAAATAAACAGACAAAACCAATAAGCAAGAGCCAGGCTCTCCGAGAGGGACAACGGAAGGGCCCTGCAGCCAGCTCTGGTGGGTGTGCACCAGCCCGCCAGTCCTTTCAGCATCTCCTCCTCAGCAAGTCCGCGCAAACCACGGAAGCAGCTCCTAGAAACCCCATTTACAGTCAACCTGCATGTAAAAGCCAAAGGGAAGAGTCAATGCAATTAACCCAGAGTGAAATCCTGCTTCTAAAAAATTCTCCCACTCTATTCTTGGATTTATAGTACAAGGTTTTCACTGTAATGGCTCTTGTAAATTAATTGCAGACACAATTGTCTACAGGCTTTCTCAGAGTAAGTGGCAAGTAGTTAATTGCACCCCAAATTAGCCAATTCTGCCCATAATTAACCATTTGAAGACAATTAATTGCATGCATAATATTTGCACCTGCAACTAATTGGAGACCCTTGTATTGTTCCTGGAAGAAATAAATAAATAAATAACAACAACAACAAAAGAACCAGGGGCTACTCTTAAAATGCAGTCTTTTATAGTCCTAGGTGCTGGAGGGCTGGGAAGGGGGGAGAGCCTATGAACTGGCTACAGCTGCCTAAATGGAAAGGCAATTTTTAAAATGCATTTTTTAATTGACAAATAAGAATTATATATTTATGGTGCTTGACATGATGTTTTGATATATACATACATTGTGGAATGGCTAAATCAGGCTAATTAACATATGTATTACCTCACATAGTTGTTATTTCCTTATGATTGTGGACAAGCAATCTTAAGTCATCTAAAACCAGTACAACAAGGTTTGTAAGACATTATTATTGTGCTTATTTTCCTTTTTTAATTCCTTCCTATTATTAATATGAACCATCTGTACTTAAACTTAATTTCCCCAGCTATCTAATTGAAAAATTGAAGGTTGTTAAGGTTTGAAAATATTAAGATCATCCTGCATATTGAAATAATGTTGTTGTTTCAGAAGAAAGACTAGGTTCTCTTAATTTTGCTATTTCACCCACAGGCTAACTAAGCATGCTTGCCACAATAAAAAACAAATGTTTTCCCAGAACTATATAGCATTAGAAGAAAATCACACATGTGTCATTATTTCAGCTTCCGCTGGTGTATGGTTGTAGATTAGCACAATCTCTTTTCACTCCTAAGAAAATAAATTGCTATCAATAATAACACTAATGATGATATTAACAACAACAGCAAAAATCACATCAATCACCATGTAGTAAATACTTTCACCTTAACATATTTAACATACATGATCTCACTTAAATTGTCACAATACGAAGAAGATATTTGATGCCCATTTTGTAGATTTAAAAAATGCTCATAGGATCTACATAATTTTCTTAATGTTATATAGCTAATAAATCACAGAGATATAATTTAAAGTTGGATAACGTAATCCATGTAAAGTGCTTAGCACAGTGTCTGAGACAATGAATGCTCAAATTTAGATTAGCCCAAGTATTTACATCCCCATTAAATTCTAGGTTCATTCTCTCTTAACTACTGTGCTGAGGAGGAGATAGTAATACTAAGAGTTAATATAAATAAAGTGCATATTATGTTCTAGTGACTGTTCTAAGGGCTTCACATACAGTAGATTATTAATAATTTAAACTCTATAACAAGATAATCAGAAAGATTATCTGCTACTACCTCCATTTCGCAAATGATAAAACTAAGGCAGAGAAATGTTAAATAACTTGCTTAAAGATACATAACTGGCAGGAGGTTGAGATGAGAGGGTTCAAATACTGACATTACAGAAAGCCTGGAAATCAACCCACACATGTATAATCGATTAACCTTTGACTAAGGTGCCAACAATACACCTTAGTGTATAGTTTCTTCTTAGCGGACAGTCTCTTCAATAAATGGTGTTGGGAAAACTGGATATCCACATGCAAAAACATGAAACTGGATCCTCTTCTTACACTATACACAAAAAAATCAACTCCAAATGGATTAAAGATCTAAATGTAAGACCTGAAACCATAAAACTCCTAGAAAAAAATCGGGGAAAAGATCTATGACATTGGTCTTGGCCATGATTTTTTATATATGACACCAAAAGCACAGGTGACAAAACAAAAATAAACAAATGAGACTACATCAAACTAAAAAGTTTCTGTTCTGTACAGCAAAGGACACAATCAACAAAACAAAAAGGCAACCCATGGAATGGGAGAAAACATTTGTAAAGCGTATATCCTATGAGGGGTTAATATCCGAAACATATAAGGAACTCATGAAACTTAATAGCAAAAAACCCAAATAACCTAATGGAATCATAGGCAAAGAACTTGAATAGATATTTTTCCAAGGAAGATATACAGATGACCAGCAGGTATGTGAAGAAGTCTTCGACATCACTAATCGTCAGGGAAATGCAAATCAAAACCACAGTAAGGTATCATCTCACACCATCAGGGTGGCCATTACCCAAAAGTCGAAAGAGACCAAGTTGGGGTGGGATGTAGAGAGAAGACAGCCCTTGCACACTGTTGGTGGGAAAGTAAATTGGTACAGACATTATGAAAACGTTTGTAGTTTCTTAAAAAAAAATAAAAATAGAAAAAAAATAGAAATACGATCCACCAACCTCACTTCTGACCATAAATTTAAAGGAAATAAAATCACTATCTTAAGGAGAGATATGCACCCTCATGTTCACTGCAGCATTATTCACAAGCCAAGATGTGGAGAAAACTTAAGCATCAGACAAAAGGGTAAAGAAATCGGAGTGTACACGTGTACGCAAACACGCCGCACGCACATATACACAGTCAGTCGTTTGAAACAACGTAAATGCACCTGGGGGACATCATGCTAATTGAAGCAGGCCAGACACATAAAGACAAATACTCTTGATCTCAGTATGGAAGCTAAAAAAGTCAAACTCATAGAAACAAAGGATAGAAAGTTGGTTATTAGGAGGTAGGGGAGGGGAAAATGGGGAGATGCTGGTCAAAGGATATAAACTTTCAGTTATAAGAAGAGTAAGTTAATACAAAGAACACTACAGTTAATAATACGTATACTTGAAATTTTCTAAGAATAGCGGATTTTAAGTATTAGATTTGTTAATTGGCCTGATTGCAGCAAACATTTTACAATGTGTACATATATCAAAACATCACTTTATATGCCTTAGATATATCGTAATACAATATCTACTTGTCAATTATTCCTCAATCGATTAAGAAAAACTAAAATAAGTACTCATATTTTGGCTCTAAAAATGTGCATGTAACTGATACACTATGTTGCCCCTTATCATCTTGAAGGATGGCTCTGTCTGTAAAGATGTCATGTATGTGCACATGTATGTGCACGTGTGTGTGCATGTGTGTCAACGTGTATGTGACAGTCTGTTACAAATTAATCAGTAAATTAAAAGCTGGCCTGGATGCTCAATGCTTTCTCACATGGCAGCAGAGCCACTGTCTGTAGTTTAGGATGGGGAGAGGGAGAAAGACCCTGTCTTGTCTGCCTACACGAGAGGCCAGAGCCCACAGGCTTCAAGTTCGTCCTGGGAGAAGGCGCGCTCAAGGAGAGTCAAAAAGGTGTGTATAGAATGGTCAAGGAAAGTTGCTGAGAAGTGAAGGCAGGAGCCAGCAGACCGAGCCAAGGATGGGGGTAAGAGCAGGCCAAATGCGTGGTGACCAAAGAGGAGGTACCAGAGCATGTGGTCACACTTCACAGCTGGGGTCACCAAAAAGGAGAAAATGGGGTCCCTCCAGGGCAGGAAGGCTGGGCGGCTGCCAACGGGGCAGCTCCACCCAGAACCTTCTCATTCCGCACAGGTCTGTCCCTCTCACCAGGGACCTGCAGGTCTTCCCTGAAGTCGAATGCCCTTCCTACAAAAGCACTTTCCACTATATCACAAGCTGGGAAATATGAAAGGCTGATTTTCTACCATTGTGTAAAAGGACTTAGGAATGCCAGTGGAATTTTGTGTTGAAGATGAACAAAACAGAGCTCTTGCACGAGAAGCGGAAGGTATAAGGCTTTCCGGGTGCCCAGGTAAGCAGATCACTGCAGTGAAGCCACAGCACTGACGCCAACCTCCTTGCAGTCAGGGAAAAGGAAGAAATCTAAAATTTGGGGGTAGGGGAAAGGAAAGGCATATAGGTTTTATTCTGCAACAATAATAAGCATTAAAGGTATTAGAAAATGTATGTTTTCTTTTCTAGAAATAAGTCTAAAACATGGCATTGTCAACTAAGGCACTGATAAAAATTTGAACAAGGCAAAACAAATGTTAGAGCCTGTGGCTCACTACTAGGTAACTTGTCATCTGGTGGACATAAATGCATTAATCAAAATATCAAGGGTTGGTTTACAATCAGATACAGATAACTCTTCCCTCGATTTTTATTTCCCCACCTCATCCACGAGCAGGACTGTCACGTAGAAGCGAGGTGCGCCCCACACACACGTCTATCTGTACATAGGGCACCCCCACGCTCCAGTGTCTCCCGTGTACTTGTGTAGCTCCTGATCAACACAATCACATTTGTGTAGCGTGTGTTCTTAGTGAAGCTGTTTCTCTTATTACAGTAATCCTTCCTTTCTTTTCTCCTTTTCAAGTCATCTGCTTAATTAACCATCTTATATTATTTTTTTGCAACAGATTAATGTGAAATGCGTGCATCTCCCTTTTACCCTTTCTTTCCTTGGCAGCATATGTTCAAAGCTAGCGTTGTAGTGCCCAATATCTGCCACACTTGGGGATTAACAAACATGGGCTTGCTGTTGAAGATGCAAGTCCTGTGGGGTCTCACGAAATGGCATGTCCAGTTGTCTATGACAGGTGGCAGGCCTGCTTCTTGGCCACTTGCTTTGGGTAAGAGCACACTGATGGCCTTTTGGAACTGCCCTTCCCTGGCACGCAGTGTAGACCTCACCTACTGGGAGGATTCTTCATCCTGAATAATCTGGACCTTCCACTGTCCGATCCCCATCAGGACTCCTTATACCCATGCCAGTCCTGGATGTAGCTATAGTCACATATCATTTGTTGATCGCACAGATTTTAGAATTTTAATAGATATCTGGGAAGATAGAGTGATAGTCAACCCCTGTTTTCAGCTTCCTTTTTGACGGGGACTGTTTTAGACTCACGTTACTACACACACCTATTCACGTCTCTCTCCTCCACTAGATTTTTAAGTCTTCACTCTGTCTCCATAGAATGTCAGCGCGAAATGACTGTGAATTGTGGGGTTAATGACGCCCCGTCCACCAGAGCATCTGTTTCACTGTCTGACACCTTTTCCCTGTTCCCCCTCGTCATCCCCACAAAAACCCTGAATTCAAAGCTTCCTTAATAAAATTGACAAGCACCCTGATAAACACAGGCTTGTTCCTGTCTCCCTAAGTAGATGCCATCAGCCCCAGTGAGGGGCTTGCGGGGCAGGTGCAGGGGGTGGGACAAAGAGAAGGGCAGGCCAGGAGGGTGGGGCAGAGAGAGGAGGTGGGGACCCGCTGAGAACGTGACTCTCCTAGGTCAGCCTCTGGTCTTACAGGATTCTTACTTCCGCCAGAGCACCTTTACCACCAAACGCATCCTCATCTCAGGTGTCCCTATTCATAGAAACCTCTGTCTCCACCCCCGGGGACCCCTCCCCATCTGCCCACCCCCACAAAGGCATCAGCCTCATGATGGAGCCTCCTGAACACCATGTGAGTGTGAGCATGAGCTTGCGGACGCATAACTTACACAGACACGTGTTCGCTCACTGCCGCCACCCCTTTCTGAGCCATATAAAAGCAGGGAGAAGAATCCCTCCTAGAGCAGGAGGCACAAGTCAGACGCCACAGCCCCAGTGGCATCCCGCAACACGCGCCTTAATAACGGTCAAATCTCTCTGCAGCCTGCACGGGTTCCCGTCTCAAACCGCTGCATCTCTTCTGAGCACAGGTCACGACTGAGCCCTGCCTCACACTATTTGCGAGTTGCTCACCTTGCCCACTCTCCACACACGACCTCATCGCCCCCTGCCAGGCGGCGGCGTGGTGTGAAATGCCGGCCCTTATGCAGGGAGATGGTGCAGAACACCTCGCACCCAGGCAGCCGGACTGGAAAGAACAGATGGAAACGAGGCAGGGGGAGGAGGTCAGGGTAAGAACTGAGGATTCCTTTCTCATTTATTTAGCATCACCCCACCCCCAATCATATACACATTTTTTTTTAAAGTTATTTTTTTTTTATTTCAGCATAATATGAGGGTACAGATGTTTAGGTTACGTGTGTTGCCCTTGCCCCCCCTCCCCCCCTCAGTCCAGGTTTCAAATATGTCCATCCCATTGCGTGGTGCACATTGCACTCTTTGTGTACGCATATACCCGTCCCCTCCTCCCTC
>CAUYSK010029735.1:0-42467 GCA_963575035.1 Avahi laniger | reverse complement strand
TGGGACTACAGGCATGCGCCACCATGCCCAGCTAATTTTTTCTATATATTTTTAGCTGTCCAATTAATTTCTTTCTATTTTTGGTAGAGACGGGGTCTCGCTCTTGCTCAGGCTGGTCTTGAACTCCTGAGCTCGAACAATCCGCCCTCCTCGGCCTCCCAGAGAGCTAGGATTACAGGCGTGAGCCACTGTGCCCGGCCTAAGGTTTTTTTTTTTTGAAAATAATTTTTCTCTTATTACTATTCTTTTGACTTTTTTTGTATAACAACCTGACTCCTACACTCAAACCCCACCATTCCTTATGCTTATCATTCTGTGATAATTGATAATTGAAATGATTGATAATGCATTGCATTTGTCTAGTACTTACTTTTTAAAAGCAATTTTACATATGTTCCTTTACAACCCTCTGGTGAGACTGGTAGAGTGGATAGCCACATTTTATAGATAAGAAACTAGGGCAGCTGAAGGAGCTCTTAATTTTAGCCCAGAAGTAATCAAGATTAGGGCCCTGTTGTCTTGATTGTTGGGGATGTCACATTTCCAGCATGGGGTGCAATATGTAGAAGTCACATTGAAAATTAGTGTTCTATATAAATGGAAGGGATTATTTTTATTGTGCTACATTGAAATCAGTAGTTAGTTACTCCACATCTGTTTGTACTTTTGTTTTTCAACTTCATTTCTAACTACTTTTTACAAGTTCTTATCAACCTCCTTGGTTCTTTTCTCCCCCTAGTTTTATTAGCTGCCTCAGTCAGCACTTAAACTTGGCAATTCCTGTTAGCCAAATAATTTTAAATTGGTACAAATTTGCGTTACTACTGATCTCTTTAATGAACATTTTTTTGTCTAGTTGAAAAACCATGGGTAGAAGGGAGTCTGTTATGCAGCCAACTTCTTGATTTCAAAGTGCAAACTATTTTACGAAACAATCTACAATATTGAAAAGGGGAATAAACCTACATTGGCAGATGTGGAATCATTGTTAATGTAGTCTACAAATGTATTTAAAATTATTTGATTATTTAAAATGATTTTCATTTTCAGAAATTGCACGCTTACAGTGACAGGAGTTTCATGTGAAAATAAAAAGGAGGGGGTGGAGAAGGTTGTATCGAGAAGCCGATTTAAGTCATTTTAGCTGACCAATGTTACCGTTATTCAGAGGGTAGGGAACCTGCAGCCCAAAGGCCACGTGTGACCATCTCGGTCCTTAAGTGCAGCCTTTTGACTGAATCCAAATTTTACAGAACAAATCTTTTTATTAAAAGGGGTACAGCAGAGAAAGATGAAGCTTTTCTTGCCTCCTTTGGTGCTTAAAAAAGAACAATCTTGAGATCAGAAGGTCGCAGGTTCGCCACCCCTGCCCGGGACAGAGTCGATCAGAGAGGTCTGCTGCAGTTACAGGACAGTAGGGTAGGACAGACCTGAATAGGTAAGTGTCATAGATGTGGTAGCTGGTGTAATAGATGCTGGCAGGAGGATGCAGGGTGTGTGGTTATCAAGGTGTCCCAGGCAGAGACATGGAGGTGTGAAGCACCCTGTTAGGATGACTGCAAGGTATTTAATGCAACAGGAATGTAATGTGGGAGATGGCAAGAGCCAAGGCTGGAAAGGTTCAAAGGAAGGCCTGATGGTGGATGGAGGGCCTGGTATGCCACCCTGAGGAGCTTGGTTAAAGGTTTTGGAGAGCCAAGAAGGGTTTTAATCAGCTGCTAAAAGTTGCAACAATATTAAGTAGTTTTAATTACCTTCGCCAAAGAACTCAGAGTACCTTTCAGTGGTCAGCACTGTAAAAGGAATGAGCTAGCAGATGATTGTGCCCATTTTATTCTAGAGGCTGTGCTGCTTGCACTGGAGGAGATTATATGATGATGGCCAGTGGCCAGGAAAGGCGAGGTGAGGAGCAGGTGGCCTAGGCGGAGTAGTTAGGAGGATAGGTAGTAGTCAAGGCAGACTTGAAGAGGTCTGAGAGTGGCTGCGCGAGAACCCAGTTGCCCTGGGCCCAGGTGTATGGGTGGAATGAGTTGGGCGGGGAAAGACACCTAAGAGAGGAGAAAAGCTGTGTCCACTTACAGGTGTCCACCAAAGGATCCAGAGAGATGGGGGAGGAAACCCACAGATAATTACGAATGTAATGATGAACTAACGAGCAGTTTTAGGTCATAAAGCCTTTTCTAAACTTACCTCCAGTTTTTTCATGGGATTTGAATTAAAAATATATTTTAAAAGTTATCTGAACCTAGATTAGAGTTTAACTGTAAAAGTGGTGAGTGAAATCAGGAGCTGTAGTAACTGATGAGTGAAAAAATACTAACCATCCCTTTTCTGTCATTCCTTTCTAACCTTTCTATTATGATCCAGATACTTTGTTGCTGTTTGTTGGTCGGTAATCCGTGTACCATCTAAACCGGACTTCTGACATAAAACTGTGCAGCTTGCTAAACCCAGCAGCGCCACTGTGTTCAAAATGCTTGGACAAAGGGTGTTGGGAGAAGACCTGGCAGCTACTCACCAGGTGGGGGTTGGAGGCAATGAAAGCTCACGACCGCAGTGCTTGCACAAGAGGTGGCCTCTAATGTCTGTTTTCCAGAGGAATTCACTGCTAATGAGGAAGCCAGTTGTCTGTTTGTCTAATGCCATCTGGAGACCTGGAAGTGTCACAGAAGTTTGTTAGGCCTTTTAGATGTTGACTTGTCTACTGACAGGTGGTGACCTTCACTGGGGTGAATGTAGAGGACTATGGCGTTGGGTTTGACTCCTTCCAGCATTCAGGCAGAAATGCTGTTTGACCCCCTCCCACACTTATTGCCTATTTAGTGGCCACTTGGCCTTTTTCCTTCCCTGCCATTTGGTGGCATTCATTCCCCAAAATTACTTCCTCCTGCCTGACAGTTTCTAACCAGATCTTGCCCAATCTGGCTCTATCCTGTATGTGCCCATTTGATGAAAACTCAGCATGAAGCAGGGTCAACTCTGTATTTCTTTCTAAGAGTCAGAACAAAATATCAAGTAGCACCTTTCCGGTGGTTAAGGAGAAGGGTGCCTTTGGCTCAGTGGTTTGAAGGACGTGTTACTCTACTTGTTATCTTTGTTACTAGATGAGAAGACAGAGGACCTGTTTTGAAAGTCCATTGTAAAGCCCAGCTCTGGGCTCCCTGTTGACTATTTTGTCATTAATGTATGTGAAACTATATGCAAATCCCAAAGGGAAGTTCAGTCCATTTTTCTGCTTGCAGTTTAAATGTAAAAAGATTGTACATACACATTTGTTTGTTATACTTCTTGATTTGGGCAATTTTGCTTGCATAAAAAGATCTTTGAAAAGCTTCGTGGCAATACTTTTTATGTCTCTAAATCAAAATGGCTCAGTTCTAACAATTTTACATTTAATGTACAATATAGAAGTGGGTTTCAAATAGCTCTTGATTGTTCTCTTAAATTATTTGGGCATATGTTTTTAATTGGCAAGAAATAATCAGACTTCAGAAATTGGTCATTTTTATTCCATCAAGTTAATGGTGAGTGGCTTATTTAATAAAAACATGTCTGTAATTTAACACAAATAACATGTACAGCTTGTTCATTTGTCAGTCTTTTTGCCTGTATGAAGCATCTTAGACTGTTTTACTAAAGGATAGGGTCACTTAGAGGGGAACTGTGTCATTTTAAATTTTTCTGCCGTACGTATTGCCAGCCACTACGTTAGGTTAGGTGGGTGCCCCAGCAAGGGCCCTGCATGGCTGGACGAGGAGATGTGAGAGAGCTGGGAGAACCGTAGTCCTGGATTTTTTTCTGCGCTGAAAGGGACCTGATTCGATTCACTTCATCCCTGCAGAGAAGCGACTGTCCGACTGTCCGAAAGCACACGAGTTGGTAGCGACGCGGACCGCTCACATCGGGCTTCTGGTCCTGCGCTGCCAGCTCTAGCCACTGCCGCCTGCCTTCGTACACGTGGGCATCGCAGTTGCGAAGTGAGTTATGAAAATAAAACAGGCGGGAAGCCCAGCCTCAATCTTCGCGAGCAGCGTTCTCGGAGTCGGAGGCCGAGGTGGCGCCCGGAGCAGGGGCCTCCGCTGGGTGGGCGCGCCGCCGGCCGGCCCCCGCTTCGGCATCCGCACCTCGCTCCCCTTCCTCCGAACTTGCGGAGGTGCCGGGAAGGGGCGGGGCCTCGCCTCGGGCGCCCGAGTGATTGGCTGCCCAGGGCCCTTGGCGAGGGCTGCTTGGTCCAGCCCGGGTGGAGAGGGGCGGAGCGGCCACTGCTCCAACCACCGCCGCCACCGCCACAGTCGCAGCCGCCGCAGCCCCGGCAGCCGGGCAAGTAGCTCCGAGCGGCCGCTTCCCGGGTGCCTCGACGCGGACAGGGGCGCCGCGCTCCGCTCGCTCCGCGCCCGAGCCATGCCTGGCAGCCGCGCGTAACCGCCGAGCCCGGCCGCCAGCTACACGACCCTGTGCACCGTCCCTCGCCCGAGCCGAGCTTTCGTGCACGCAACTCCCTCTGCCCCGGCCGGCCCCGCGGCACCATGCCCCGGGAAGCTGCACTCGGGGCCCTGGTGTCGCTGCTGCTGCTGCTGCTGCCGCTGCCCCGCGGCGCTGGGGGGCTCGGGGAGCGCCCAGACGCCGCCTGGGACTACTCGGCGTTGGAAGGCGAAGAAGGCGCGGAGCAGCAGCTGGAGCATTACCACGACCCGTGCAAAGCCGGTAGGTGCAGCCGCCGCCAGGGGAGTGTCGCAGAAGTTTGCCTTTGAAATGCAAATAAAGTGGTGGACTGTCTGCGGGGCGGGTCTCTCTCCCCTCCTCTGAGATGCCCCGGCTCCCCGGAAAGACAATGCCCGGAGGAACTGTTTAAATTCCACTCCGAGGCTGGGACGTCCTGGCCCAGGTTTGCGCCGCGCCTCAGTGGCGGCCACGGGAGCGTTCCCGAAGGGGCTCGGGGCGGGTGCCAGAGGCCGAGAGGGTGCTCCGGGCCCGGGGCGGGCGCCAGGGCCGCCTGACAGCCGGGCGGGCAGCACGGGCCACCGCCGCCGCTCTGGGCTGTCGCGGAGGAGCCGGGCTGGGCGCGGCGCTCCCGCGCTCAGAGGGAGTTGCTGGCTCCGATTTCACGCATTTGTAAGTTTCGCGCAAAGTTTCCCAAGGTCTCGTGGTGACTTTTGGGAAGAGATTTTAAAAAGAAAAGCTTCTCAGCAGGCAAAAGGAAGGGGTCGCCGAGGGAGAATGTGCAAGACTCGAATCGCCGCAAACTTCCCTGTAGTCTCCTCAGCATCGTCCCGGCCCGGGGGTCGCCCGGGCGGGCGGAGATGGAAGCCGGCAGGTGCTCTAATCCCTCCAGGAAGCTGCGCCCCGGGACGCGCGGGCCTTTCGGGCGCAGTCGCTGCCCCAGCGCTGCAGCTCCCGCTTATCCCGAGCCACCAACCGGCTCGTGGGTCTCCAGGGGAGCGGCTTCCGAGCTGGAATCGTTGAGGCGTTAGCCTCAAAGGAGCCCAAACGCCTGTCCCAGAGAGCCGATGGCTCTAGGGCAGTTCCCAGCAGGGACAGAAGGGTGATGGGCTCAGAGGCCCGCACAGCCGCTCCTGGCCGGTGGCCAGAGGCCGGCAGGTAGTGGTGTTTATCTCTGGCATTGTCCAGCCCGTTTCGCTTGGCGGCCGGCAGAGATGAGCGGAAAAAGCGAAGAGCTTGGCCTCCGCCCTCAGAGGGGCAGGGTGCTCCTTCCAGGTGCTGTGGCCGGCCAGGTCTGGGAGTGCTGTGGGCCCGTGGCCCCATGCCTTCACTCGCCAGAGACCTCTGTCAGCTTTGGTTTCCTTGTCTCTAAACTGGGGACAGTAATTACAAGAGGACTCAGAAGATTTATAGAAAAATTCTCTGCAGATGCTATAATTATGGCATTGTAGTTGTTTTTACTGTTACTGCAGTGGTTCTTGTCTAGGCTGGGCGTTGGGAGGGTCACAGCTGGATGAAGTCTGGGGAAGACGGGGTTACTAGGAGGCTGGAGGACCTAGGGAGTTTGTGAGATGAGAATCTTGTGAAGGTTCAAGATCAAACCAGGTTTGAGGAGCCTGGTCTAACCATAGGGAAGATTCCTGCAGAATACCCCCCTATAGCTGTACCTTGGGGGCCTCTGAGTCAGGAAGGTGGGCAGATGAGTTGGTTCCTGGGTCATCTGAGAGAATGTCAGCAGGTACATGCCTGACTGAGATACCCCAGTTCCTCATAGGGCCCAACTCATGGCTAGGGAGGAAGATCTCCAGAGCATGGTGGGAATGGTGGCCCGGCCTGGCCCTAAAAGAGGGCCGTTGACACTGGGACCATTGGTGGGGGCTAAAGAAGGCAGTGGCTTGACCACCACCTGCACCTGGCAGATCCTGGGCTCTTCTGGGTGTGAGCTAGGGCCTCTGGGAGGCAGTGTGGACAGCTGGGCCTAGAGTAGGGAAGCATTCAGTTGGCTCAGGAATGTGTTGAGCACCTCTGGTATGTTGGGTGCTGGTCTGGGCGCTGCAAATCCAGAGGTGATAGAGACATAAGTCTGTGAGAGCTTTCCAGCTCCCAGTCCCAGCCTTGCGGGATAACCCTGAGGCAGGCTTGCCTGTTGTGGCCACGTTTTCTTCGGTGCTTTTGGAGAGAATGCAAGATAAGCAGGGGCGTGCATGGTCTGTGACGATTCGCAGGCAGGATGGGATGGACAGCAGAGCTGGAAGGTAGAGGATCTCGGGAGTATGGTTTCAGCCGGCTGCGTGCATCCTCGTCGAGCACCATCCTTGAATCCTGCCAACCCTTTGGCCTCTCCCTGGGCTATGCTGATGCTAAGCCTGGCCAGAAGAGGGCGATGGCAAGGAAGACAGGAGGAACGGGGAAAGGTAGTATCTCCCTTTGCCCATCCTCCTGGAAATTCCCTAGGGAACAGCTCTCTGGAGCACCAACAAGCAGTTCACCAGTGCAATGAGGTCTCAATGCAAGAACTTGTCTCTTGGCTGGCGGCAAACTGCACTTCTTGGTTGCATATTTAGTGCAAACATTTAGGGGCAGCTTCTCATCCTTTCCCAGTCAAATCCTAACTCCCTGGCTCCTCCTGCCAGACGCTCTCCTCGAGGAACCACCTTAGGGCTTCAAATCTATTAATAAAACACCTCCCACCTCTTCCTTCTCCCTGTGAGTCTGCATTCTGCTGCGGCTCCAGAACGCAGAGGAGAGAGTCTCAGATCTATTCTTGGCCCTGTGGCTGTGTTACCTTGGACAAGTCCCATCCTCTCTGGGCCTCAGTTCTTACCTGTAGAATGAAAATGTTGGACTTGTTAGGACTGCAAACTGACAGGTCCAGGGAGCTCATTCTCTTGGCCCACATCAACCTTCTTGCCCTGGGCCTACTTCGTACCTTGCAGGCATTTGAGTTTGAGCCCCAGGCTCCTTCCTATTCAGTGTGCATGGCTCTGTGAGCTTTGCATCTAGCCCAGCCTCTTAGAAACTAAGCAAACTGGTAATTATAGGCCATTTATAATTTTATTGTTTTATCTCTTTTGCAATTTGTATGCCATTTTTACCATTTTACCATTTATTCTGACATCTACAAGCTATGTGACCTTGGGCAAGTCACTTGATTTCTCTGGGTCTTAGTTTCCTCATTTGTAAACAAGGATGATTCCTGATAAATTGCTTAGAACAGGGCCTGACATGTAGGTAGGTACTTTATAAACAGATTTTCTAGAAACTTAGTGAAAGAACATCTTTATGCTGACCTTTGAAGCAGGCTTTAAGCTGTGAAATTTAAATTTACTAATAGACAATCTATTTGATACTATGAAACGGGATGATTTTTAAATCAGATGATTACGGAGTGGGAGTGAGTCTGTGAAGACCCCCTGGCCTGGGGCTGGTGAGGGGCATGGGGCTTCTGAGGTGTGTTTTCTGTCTGGTCATCCACAGCTCTGCCATTTTGTTTCTCTTCTGATAGTGTCGGTGCAGCCACCAGTTCAACTGACAGTCAGTCACAAGGCACCCTCCCAACCACCATGCCTCTGAGAGCAAAGCTGGAGAGGGTGCTCCTGTCCTCCCGCCTGTCCTCACCCACAATTCCTTAGCGGGCTCCGGGCCAGGAGGCCCAGGTCCTTATTCTGCCTCTTACTCTGTGTAGCCTTGAGCAAATCATTTTACCTTTCTGTACCTCAGTCTTCTCATCAGCAAAATGGGGATGGGAGCAAAAACATTCGCCGTGTGGGGCGGACAAGAGGCCAGTTTAAATTGGATTCCTTTGAAAGAAGAGCCTGAGACAAGGACTTGTGTGTGGGCTGTTTGCAAGCTGATTCCAGGAAGCAAGAAGAGTCAGGGAAGGAGGAAAACCAGCGAAGGGAGTGGGAGCAAGGTTGCTGCTTTAGGCAACGGGCTTCCGAGGAGCTTACAGGATGCCTCCCAGAACAATCTGCCTGCAGAGTAGGAGGCTGCGGCATCTACCCAAAGGCTGCCGTCCTTTGTGGCTTGCTCCCTGCTCCAGTTTCTATTCCTAGGTAAGAAACCACCCCAAACTCAGTGGGGTAGAACAACCGCTATTTTACTGTGTTCGTGATTCTGTGGACTAGGAATTTGGAAAGGACGCAGCAGGGATGGCTTGTCTCTGTTCCACGTTGTCCGAGCCTCAGTTAGGAACACCTGCAGGCTGGAGTGACGACACCGGGGGACTGAAACCATCTGGAGGCTCATTCACCCATGTGTCTGGCAGTTGAGGCTGGCTGTTGCCTGGGACCTCAGTTGGACTGTTGGCCAGAACACCAACACGTGGGTGTTTCCATGTGGTCTCTCCAGGTGGGCTAGTTAGGCTTCCTCACAGCATGGCAGCAGGAATCTCAGTGTAAGTGTCTCAAGAGAACCAGATGGAAGCTGCATTGCCCTTGATGGCCTGGCCTTAGAGTTGCTTCCACCATGGTCACAAGCCCTCCCAGATTCAAGGGGAGGGAACATAGACCCACCTGTCCAGTGAGAGGAATGTCAAAGTCACACTGTTAAAAGGGCACGTGGTCTGAGAGAGACTGCTGCAGCCAGTTTTTTGAAATGTGACCTGCCACACTCCCCAACCCATTGACTTCCCTGAACATCCAGGCATAATGAGCTCTACAGATTCAGAAAAATTCTCAAGTAGAAAAGTGGGGTGACATGCAGCAGAGGCAGGGACCTGCCCAAAGTCGAGCTGAGAGTATGTGACTCAGGTCGCCAGAATTGTCTACGTGAGGCTCGAATGATATGACAGTGCCGCATGGCCTTTGGGGTTTATTAACTCCAAAGGAACCGGCTGACAGCCAGCTTTGCTTTTCAGCGGATGGCTTGGTAAATGCCAGGGCCTTCTCCACGGCCGCGGGTCCTGTGTTAGCATAGGATAAATATGGCTGGTGGTCCCTGAGGCTTACGGCTCGGAGACAGTGGAGAGGGCAATCCCCACACCGCTTCCAGACCTTACTTCTGCCTGGAACGTGGTGCTGCACTTCACCGTGCCGTTCTCTCCGAGACACCTTACCAGTCAGGTTTTATGTGGGGATCTCCCAGAGCACTCTCTGGCAGCTCTTGCCAGCAGCCCTCATGCTATTGTCAGCCTGGACACTGAGGCGGCCCCGGCCCAGGGTGCTGCGGACTTCCCGACAGTGCCCAGAGTGGGGCTGGGGAGCTCGGGGGGTCCTGGGCAGTGCTCCTCTGGAGTTTGCACCCTCCATGGCAGGGGCAGGCGTCCTCTTTCTTCACATGGTCCCTCCTGGAAGCTTGTCTCCCTGGCACAGCCTGTTCCCAGCGTGGGAGCTGCCGTCTCTCGGGTACCCTGCCTGTCCGCGGTCAGACTCCCACACCATGGGCCACGGCCAGGTAAGGGCGGCTGACATTTTTACATCTTTATTTTCATTCCTCCTTGTCACAGTGTCCGTGCGGATGGGTGGGTGCTGATTTGATGGAATTACAATGTTTCAGGGCCATATTGGAGTTAAATGTTTGTCTTTCCTGATTCTGCAGGCGGGAGCAGCATCTAGTCCACCTCTGTTTCTTGTATTTCACACTCTGCAGTGCAGTGGGGCAGGGTGTGAGCAGCTTCAGAGCACAGGCTCTGGCGCCTGCCAGACCTGGATTCAAAATCTGCCCGTAGGCAAGGCTGTGTGACTTTGAGTAAGTTGCTTAACCTCCCTGAGCCTCATTTCCTTACTTGAAAAGAACTATTAATATCCACTTTTCAGGTTTGGTCCAAGAACGAAATGATACAACGTTTGTTCAGTGCTGAGCACAGTATCTGGCACAAAGACAAGTGCTGGTGACTGATGTATACATTATTAGAGCACAAAGTAGGTGCTCACAAGCACTTCTTGAACTCCTTTGTTGAAATGCTGCAGAGGAATTTGAATTTTTACAATAGATGAAAAATGGATTTCATATGGTATAATTAGAGTTAGGGATTCTTAATTTCAGACCTGAACACTGTTGTTAAGCAGGGTCTCAAAAGTAAGTGAAGGGTGGATTTTGTGGGATATGGGTTATATCTCAATGAAGATGACTAAAAGAATGTAAGTGCAGATGAGGACAGGGCCAGGGCAGAGCTGGGGGAGGAAGCTCATTGTCTTAGCTCCTGAGCTGAGAATTCAGCTCAGCCAAGCAGGTGTGGAGTGTACGGCCGTCAGATGCCACACAGAGCCCAGAGGTCCAGCAGGGGCCAAGACTTACACTGGGGTGGCCAGCATCTGGGAGAGGGGACACCAAGAAGGGAAATGCACTGGGCCCCTCTTGGATGGGGCTGCTCCGAGAGCTGGGTGACAACAGGGACACCACCTCACAGATCCTCAGCACAGCCTCGAGAACAGACAGGCAGCTGTGCTGTTGCCGTTTTGTGTATGGGGAAGCTGAGCTTCAGCCTAGATTTTCTGCCTGACATTGGTGGTCCTTTCATTTCCAACACCATCTCTGTGGACAGAGCCCATGTTCAGCAGACAGAAAAGGCTACAGTGACATCATCCAAGGTAGGTCCCCAAGTCTTACATCAGTGGAAGCCATTTTTCCTTTTCTCTTCTGCCCAGGGGTGCAATGATCAGCACTGCACGCCCTTTCCTGGGGGTGGTGTGTGTGTTGGGAGAGTGTCCTTTCCTCTGTGGTCCAGCACGGTGAAGGGAACGGGGGCCACCGTGGTGCCACAGAGCTGTCCCCACAGCCCTAGGTCCGTGGGGCACCTGGTCATGCCAGGCCTTGCACTGGTGCTGAGGATCTAAGTTAGACCTAGACCTTCACCTTGGGGAGCCTCCCACCCAGGGCTGGGCATGGTCTGCTCAGCAGGAGGACACTCCCAGATGGAAGCTGCGTAGATGGCTCCTCCCCCTCTCTTCCTGCAGCACCTCGCTGGTCCGTTCTAAACCTCCACTGCTATTCTGGTCACTCTCACCCCACTGCCTGGGCTGGGCCACAGTTGTTTGAGCGCCTGGCTCCTCCCAGCCTGCGGAGAACAAGCACCTTGTCGCGGTGTTGTAGCTCCATACCCACGCTTTGGAATCAGACTGATTGAGGTGACTTCTCAGCTCTGTCACTTACTAGGTGTGAGACCTTGAGCAAGTCCTCACCCTTTAAAGCCCCAGTGTCCTTTTAACCCTCATGCGGTTAAAAGAAATTCCTCTTAGCAGGCTTGTATATGAAAGGCACTTGAGACTGTGCCTAGCAAGTAGAAATGCTCAATAAATATGAAATACTGCTAGGATTGTGTGGCCCATGAAGAGCCTGTCATGCCCAAAAACGTGTGTGGACTAAATCGAGTCACATAAACAGCACTGCTTTCCATTCCTGTGAGACAGCCGGGGGGCAGAGCCAGCAGACTAACAGGCAGTTTCCGAGGCGCTTACACTTGCTGTGACTCAGTTTCCTCATCTATAAAATGTGGTTACTGACTGGGCATGGTGGCACACGCCTGTCATCTTAACACTTTGGGAGGCTGAGGTGGGAGGATTGCTTGAGCCCAGCAGTTTGAGGTCACAGTGAGCTTTGATTGCACCGCTGCACTCCAGCCTGGGTGACAGAGTGAGACTGTCTCAAAAAAAAATGTGGTTACTAATGTCTACCACATAGGGTTATTATGAGGATGAAATGAGCTGCTGTAGACAAAACACTTAGAAGAGTGCCTGGAACACGGTAAACATTCAGTAAATACTATTTTTTAAATTATTATTATCATCCCAAAGAAATGCAACAAGATTTCCAAATGACAGGAAACCAACTATTTATACAACCAAAGCCAGATGATGTTTTAAAAGTTTTATGTTTTCTAATGATGTCATGTTGATAGCTCCTCTATACCCTTAGATTTTGGTCTAAAAACTTAAATCTGCCATGAATCTCCCTGGCCTCCCTGAGGATGGTGTTAGGCCAAGGAGTTCCATTCCCTGCAAGCCAACCAGCTGTCTGGGCCCCACCTGAGGAACCAGCCCCTGACTCTTGGAGCTGTATGAGTGGTGCTGGGCCCACCCCTCCACTCAGCCGACAGCTCCTCCCAGGCCCTCTTCTTTCCAAGACAGTGTTCCTATGGCCTCCAGCGTCCAAAGAGCTGGGGTCCAAGCAGGATTTGGCCCACACCACATTTGATGGTGGAGTACATCCCTTCCCCAGGGAGACCAATCAAGCCATCTGAACAGAAGATGTAGCTTCATTTGCTCCCAAACCTTTGCTTTCTCAACTCTTACCTTGTTTTCCAGAGAAAGAACAATGTAGTAACCCTCACGTAACAGCCTTTCCTTAGCGATTCGGGCCACACCTGATGGTTTACAAAGCTGTTTGCCCTCTGTTTCCTCCATTGGTCTCTCAAACAGTGCAGGAGACGGTCTGGACATTCACAGGAGATGGCCGGGCTCATAGGGTGTCCTGGGCATGGGGGGATGTGGTCTCGGTGCTCACACAGGGCAGAGCCTGGGCTGGGACCTGCACAAGACACTGAGCTTGTATGTAGTGGAACAAGGACCTCCAGTCCCTGTTCTTTCTAGGCCACGTGGTCTCTCTAGTCCAGGGGCCTCCGGCTTTCCCTGGCTTCCTCCACCCACAGGGAACGAGCATCTCCACGCTGCCCAGTGTGAAGGTCATGTTTGCGTATTTGTTCCCCAAGCACCAGAGCCCACTACCTTTCTCTGCCTTTTACTCTATCCCTGACTAGGCATCCGACAAGGACGACACAATTCTGGCTTTCAAAGTACTCTTAGTCCCAAAGCATAGGGAAGAATAAATGAACACATACAAGGTATTGAAATACACCTGCCCCCCTCTGTTCCTCTACCCTCTTCTGGAAGGCCCAGGGGCTGTGCATAGCTGTTAAAAAAGTCGAGGACAATCGCTCCAGCCACTCTCCTCTCTAAAGTGAGAAGACTTGGGTGGCCAATCTTTCCCAAGGAGGTGCCAGGTGAGAAAGAGCAAAAGCGGTGAAACATCCTATTGAAGAGACTGTTTTTGGCATCATGCGGCCCATGGGAGTAAACTGCTTATACTACCTGTGTGGTTTCGACCAAGTCTCTTAACCTCTCTGAGCCTCAGTTTCCTCATTTGGATTAAACGAGGCCATGAACATAAGTGTTCAGCAAGCAGTCACTGTTAGCTCTTCTCCTTGCTATTATTATTAGTCTTGTTATTGTTCTCCATGTAAGAATTTCCCTGTAAGTGACGGTCTCAGTGGCCTGAGAATGCTAATCTCTCCCTGTCAGGGCTGCACAGAGTTCTCCTGGGATACACAGCATGTGGCAAGTGATAATTTATTGCTCCACAGCTCCCTTGCTCTCGTCCATGAAGCAGGGAGAGGATGACAGATAAACCGGATGCTTCTAAGCAGGTTTCTCCTGGTATCCTCTTAGCCTGCTTATGATACGGTCCTGCCTGGATGCAAACATAGCAACAGGAGCAGAGCTTTCCTGCTGATTGGTTACAGACCTATCTGTGATCACACCACCACTAACCACTTCTGCCAATACCGATATTCTCAAGCTCGCCTGCATGAGCACTTGAGTGGTGATGTTCAGCCCTGAATCTTTGCCTGCTCCGCCAGCTGGACCACTTATCTTCTGTCTCATCCTGCAATTTGCACTGAGCCTCTTTGCCTTCCTCCCACCTGGGTTATTGGCCTGGAGTTGATGAGAGTCCTGTGAGCTGGTTTCCCACAGACACGGCCCTACGCTACCCTTCTTCTTAACTCCTGTTCACGTCCCTGGGGCAGTGCTCCCCCTGCTGAGTCCACACTGGTTTCCTGTCCTTTCCGCCTTGGCTCACTAAGCGTTTGGCCCCATGATTGCAGGTACCACGCTGGTACCAGAGTCTACCCAGGTGCTTACACCAGAAACCTGGTCGCCACCTGGATACCTGACTCTCCCTCCCTCTCTCATGTGGTCCAACACAAATGCTGTCAATCCTGTTCCGAAATGGATCCCATCGACTTCCCTCCATCCTCACTGCCACCATTTGGTCCAGTCCCCCACCAGCTTCCATGCGGGCTGCTGCAGTGGTGCCTGAACCAGTCTCCTGACGACGCTCTGCCCTCCCCAAATCCATTTTCCGTGTTGCAGGCAGAGTGATCTTTCCAAAACTCATGTCTGATCATGTTTGTGAAGTCAGACTTGCTTAGCACCCTTTATTGACTTCCCGTTGCACTTGGGATGTGAGCAGTCAGAGGCCCTGTGTGCTCTGGTCACTGCCTGTCCCTCTGGCTCAGCCTCCTCCCCTCACCTGCCAGGCTCTGCCTCACATCAGTTCTTCCTCCTTCCTGGAAAGGTCTCTGGCTTCTCCTCCTGGTCACCTCTGACTCATCCTTCGGGACTCAGCTCACATGTCATCTCTCCCGTGAGGCCTTCCCAGCCCCTGGTCTCAGTCAGGTCCCTTCTCTCAAATATTGTATCACCATTGGTCTTCACATAGCACTTTGTGCAGTCGATAATGGGGTGTAGTTATTGGTGTGATTACTTGCTCACTGACTGTCTCCACATTGGACAATGAGCTCCAAGGGGTAGAAACTAGATTCCTTTGGTTCCCCAGTCGCCAACGTGCCCCCACATGGTGGGTGCTCAACCAGTACCTGTCCAGTGGAAAACTGAGCAAATTAGAATTCAGAAAATGTAGCAATCACCATAAGGAAGACTTCCTGGTGAGGGGGCTGGTAAGCCCCGAGCTTGGCCTGGAAGGATGCATGGGATTTGGAGAAGCTGGGGAAGGCATTGCAGGTAGAACAGACAGTGTGGTAAGGTGAGGCAGCGAGAATGCTAGTGATGTGTCTGCAGCTGGGTGTTTACTCTGGTGTACTTTGCAGGACAGTCACAACAAGATGGAAATCAGCTTGGAACATTGAAAGTCAAGCTGAGACATTTGAAATATATCTCTAAGGAAATGAGCTATTGATGGTTTCTGAGCAGAGAACTGTTCTAATGAAGACATATGATGCTTAGGATCTGTAGAAGCAGGAAGCAGGCGACCACCAGGACTTCTAGGCCTGGGAGCTCGAGGATGTGGGCTCTGGCCTTGGGTATGAGAAAGGAGGGAAGATGGGAAGAGATTGGGGCTCTGGGTGGGAGAGATCCTGGGCTGAACTGTGCCTCAGCGTCATGGTTGAAGCATGAATGAGTTCATCCTCATGTTCGGTAAGCACTGGGGTACATTTGAGGCAGGTGGGAAAAGAAGTAGTGTTTTAACATAAAATGTTTTTCTTAACTATACAGCTAATGCACATCTGCTGGAGAACGTTTAGAAAATACATACAGCAAGCAGAAGTAAAAATGTCCAGCAATCCCATTGCTTAGAATTAATCGTTGTTAACATTTGCTGTATGTTCTTCCAGACTTCTTCTGTACATGTTTGTAACATTTTTCCCCTAAAAATGCTGTACATACTGGTTTGAACCCACTTGTATTTCACTTTCACTTAGTACCACAAACCTCTTTCTATGACAATAAAGACACTTATGTATTAAACATTCTTGTACAACATCAACTAAGTTGTTTTGTGCACCATTGTATAGATGCATCATAATTTATGGAACCAGTCTCCTATTGTTGGACATACAGATTTTTTTCCCAATCTTTTGCTTTTGTAAGCAATGATGCTGGAGTCATCCATGTAGCTAGATTTTTATATACATCTGTAATTATTTCTTTAGAATAAATTCCTAGAAGTAGAATTGCTGTGTCAAAAGTACCAACATTTGAGGGCTTCTGAGTCTTCTTTTCAAATTACTCTTTAACATTTTTTATTTCTTTACATTCCCATTGGAAAGAATTATAATTAATAGTTTATATTCTAGTTTTTAAAAATCTTTCCTGGTTTGAGAAAAGTAGTTTGCTATTTCTTCAACTTGCGCTTGTATTTTAATTTGTATTTCTTTTTCAAATAATTTTGAACCTTTTAAAATGTATTTTGGCCATTTGTGTTTCTTCTGCTCCGTGCATGTCCTGTTTATGTGCTTTTTCTTCTGTTCATGCTCATTTTTCTAATTAGATGTTTATTTTTGGACATTTAAATATTAAAGAACCCTTTTCAATGTTAAGGGCTTCTACCTTTTCTCTGCCATATTTGTCACAAATAGTTTTTGGAGAGAAGATGTTTAAAAAGCAGAAAGCTTATTCTGCCCCCATAGCATTGACTTTTTCCCATGGAGAGAATGGTGTGGTTGTATCAGTTCGGATTAGGTTAAATTGCTAGTAACAGAGCCAAGTTAATTGGCTGTGTCCATCAGGGTCCAGTTAGGAGACTGAAACCACAGCAGTAATTCAAGCAGTAATTATAAAATTTAATATAAATAATTATTAACTAGCAAAAGGGGATTGACTCTTAAAGGAGACAAAGAGAACTCTAAAGAAAAGAGGAATGGCAGATGTGAGCAGCAACTGCTAGGGAAGACGGAGCCCACCTACCACCCCCCCCCCCCCGCCCACCCCGTCCCCAGCCCTTCCAGGCTGAAATTCTAACTTCACACGGAGGCTGTGGCTGTGGCCTGCTGGAGGTTGGAGATACTGGCCAGCAGGGAATTGCCTAGTGGAGACTGGCAAAACTCTGAAGGGCTGATGTCAGAGGTTCTCCTGAGCACTGCTGGCAGCCACTGCTGTAGGAGCAAATTGAGACCATCAGAACTGGGAGGAGAAGTCCCTTCCTCTTGCGCCTCCCTCCAGTGCCCTCTACTGACGAAGCCTAAGATTGTGCCAGCTGGGGAGGAGCAATGTTTTCAGGGTCCAGCTCCAGTATCACAAAGCATGACGAAGAAGGGTAGATTTGGAGCTGAGAGGCAACATATTAACACCTGGGACATCGGCTTAGACAAGCTAGATGCCTGTTTCTTTCCCACATCAAAGTCTGGAGGTCTGCAATCCAGGGCCGATATGGTAATTTCACTCCAGCAAGTCCTCCAAGACTTAGGCTCCTTCCGGCGTGCCGCTCCATTCGCTCCAGGTTGAGGCCCTTGTCCTCTTGGTCCAAATGGTAGCCAGAGCTCAAACTATCACAAGCACGGTTTGGACGTGGGAGGGATGGAAAAGAAAAGGGAACAAAAAATGTGTGAGAAGAAACTTCCCAGGAGCTGCCATTTGTCACTTTTGCTTCATCGCATTGGCCAGAACTTAGCCACACGGCCACAGATAGCTACATGGGAGTCCAGAAGATGGAAGAAGGGAGAAAGGTATTGATGGGCAATAAGCAATCTTTGCCATGATAAGCTATACTTACCGGACCTTTGCAAAGAAAATTTAGTCAAAATGATAATGGGCCCGTTCCCATGACTAAAAAAAGTTAACCAGCTACACAAAGTAAGACCTTCAAGTCAAATCATACAGAATATCAGAGCTGGAAGGAACCTTTGCGATTATTTATTCTATGTTTTTCGTGTTTCCTATGAGAACCCTAAGGGCTTGGGAGGGGCAGTAACTTGTCCAGGGTCATATGCATAGCTGTTGGCATGGCCACAAGTAGATCCTGGGTCTCCTTCCCCCTCTACCTAGCATCTCCCTCCACTGTTTGCACTACTTACAGTCTCCAGTGACTTGTCTTCAGAATGAGTCATGCATGATTGCACTTGAAACTTACGGCTCTACAAAAGATCATTCCACAATGGTGATATTAAGGCTTATGAGATGTGCCTGGTCCTGGAATCAGGCATATAAGGTGTAAAATTAGAGACTGAGAAGCTTCTGGCTTTTAGGAGCTAAACTATATCCTTCTCTCCTTTACTGAGTGGAGCCCAGGTGAGCTCACGCCGTGGGAAAGCAGCAGGCATGAGAGAGCAGCGAGTCATATTCTGCTGGAATTAAGCAGTGAAAAGTGTCATTTTAGGCCAAAGTAGTCCTCCCCATTACCAGACAGAATCTCATCTTCCTATTTAGCTGTGGAAATAATGGAAGGATTTCCTTAGAACAGCTATATAAGTCAGGGTCCCAGCAGGAGACAGAATTTACCCTAGATTTCATGAAGGGAGTAATCAGAGATGCGGGGTTAAGGGAACAGACAAGAGCGGTGAAACACCCAGAGACTAGCCAGCTATCTCTGTGGTGACGAGGCAGGGGAGGGGGCAGTGTTGCTGGAGGTGGCGCCAGGTAGGAGGGGCACTGGGGAGGGACGAGGCTATGGCCAGACCAGCAACACCAAATCAGGAAAGAAATGCCTGGGCCTCTCCCTCTCCTCTTCCCTGGGATCTTCCAGGGTCTCCTCTTGGCTGAGGCAACCAGAGAGGGCAGGGGAAACTGGAGGCTAAGCCTTAGGAACTGGCTTCCTGCGCACAGAGCAGAGCAGAGAGGGTGGAGAATAAGTATACAAAGAATAACATTAATCATAGCTCAGGCCTTGCCGCAGCTATTCATTTACACGGACTGAAATATTTTTAGTATCTTTACAACATAATTTGTGAATGGCAAATGTGTGGCATATGTGATCCACTCCCCGTCCCACCCCCTCATGCCGGTGGCAGACACTGCTAATTGATCATGGCTCTCTTCCCTAGGGGTCCGAGAAGTCCCTTCACAATGCTCAGAGAAACACCACCCATTGAGTGGGGTTGGCATGGGAGATGAAACCTATTTGGAGCTATGAAACTGAAATAGCCTCGCAGATCTGGCCTGCCTGCCCATACCAATCGGGTGGCTAATTTTTCTTTTTCAGAAATTAGCTGAGCAAGTGTTTTTTGAGACAAACAAGTCCTGCTTGGAAAGCCAAGCTGTGGCATGGCTATGAAATATGTCGGCACCACCACGTTGTGACACAGATGAAGAGGCGAGGCGAGAGGCCATGTCTGCCTTGGGCGAGGTGGTCACCAGCCCAGGCACCAGGCAGACCCTCTTGCTTATCTGTTAAGTAGGATGATGCCAGCCAAGGCAGAAGGCAGGGCTGGGTGTTCTCTCCAGGCGCAATCAGCTTTGAGAGCGGCTCTGGAGTACCCATCTGTGTAGGGCGCTCTCCTAGGTCCTGATTGACCTTTCACGTGGAGAGTTAGAAAATAGAAAATCCTTAGCTGGAACAAATGGAAAACGGACCGTTGCCAGCATGGTGCGGGGCGTAGATGGCAGAAAAGTCTGGATTCATGTGCCATTCCTGTGCATTCGTGCTGGTCCTCTGTAGCACCGTGTTGAGACGGATTTGGAGGCTGTGTCCGGGTTCCGTGGACAGATGGGCTGTGATAATTAGGGAGCTCTGTCCTGGACAAGAGTGGGTAAGGAGAGGCACACGTCTGTCTCGTATTTGCCTGCTTTCTGTGAGAAGTACAGGGCACATACAGGACGCATCATTCAAACTGAAGCGATTTGAGTAGAATTAGGACAGAAACCCACATACAGTCACTTAGTCTAGTCAGATAGATATAAAGAATAGATAAGCAGGCTATAAAAGTGTTGGAAAGCCATTTAGGGCCTAAGTCCCTGGAGTGAATTTGGACTGCAATTTACTGAAATATTTGCAACGATCTTGATTCTGTAATACACAAGGAGGAAAATACAGGAAGAATTACTTTGAATAACTGGCTTAGTGTTGACCACCAGCTCATCCACCCAGATGGTTTAATTAGCTTTCCGTGCTTCCTGTTATATCATGAGTACATATATTGTGAGAAGAGGGGAAGAGCATGGGTGCGAGTCAGCAGATGTGGCTTCTGGATGTGATATTTTGAACAAGTCGTTTGACCTTCCTGGACCCCAAATTCTTCATATGGAAAACAAAAGACATCACTTAGATGATGTTGAAATTCTCTGCATCTTAAAAATCCTTCTGTTTTAAAGTTTTTCAAGTCTTCAGTGTAAAACTTGCAACAAATCTGTTTGGTCCCATTAAAATATTTACAACTCCCCACTCCTCTCGCCATATGTTTGAGCAACTGAGCCATCTATCCCCGGAGAGGGCCATCTCCCCACGCCATAGCAGATGGGGACCCTGGAGACAGGAGGCTTCCCATACTAAACAGCCCCTACCCTTTAATCTCAACCAAAAGATCCAGGAGGCATGATTCACATCTCGCCTGTTTCCTCTCCTCTGTCCTCCGAGAGCCCGAACCTCTCCCCGCCTGTTCTGCAGATGCGCCTGAATGCAGAGTCCTGAAATTTAGGGTCATGGTTTCAAAGTTCATGGTCCTGAGAATAAACAAAAAAACTATTGTGGTTGCATAGAGCTGTGGACCCCATTAACACCGTCCCATGAATATTTATAGCGTGGAACTACAAAAGAACATAGAGGCCATATTGTATTTCCTAGAACTTTCTTTCCATGGGGTCCTTTCTCTGTGGGTCACTTTAATGTAAGCTTTGCTTATTTAGTTGCACACTTTAAGCCGATTAACTTTTTACTAAAAAAAACCCTCCCTGTTTGTTTGTACATACACTCCCTTGACAAAGATTCACAGAAAACTGCTTTAAACCTGTTAAATCCCTCCGCTGGAAACTTGAAGTGAACTAAATGTGTCTCTGGGTTGGATTTCCCTGTAGCTCTCCCTGCCTCTGGCCCCTCCACCCCACCTCGGCCTGTTTCCTGAGAGGAATTCCAACGGTTTGAATGCTCCATCTTTTGTTCCTCCAGTAATCGAGGCTTATCTCCAGGTGACTGTCTTACAGAACACTGGTGAGGCCCTTCCTCGATTCCTCAGTGCTTGTGATGAGGATGGACAAACACCAGGCCCCGGCAGATCCCATATGATTCTCTAAAAGAAATTGTAGTGAAATCAAACATCAGATCACAGACCATCGACGCTATTGGTTCCCAAGCTTCAGTGTGCGTCAGAGTCACCTGTGCAGGTGGGGCAGGGTGTGAATTTCAAATGCATATTCCTGGGCCCTGTCCCCAGAGGTTCTGATTTCTTAAATCTGGGTTAGGGGTTAGGGATCTGCATATCATCACTCTCCTTAGACACTTCTAATGCCAGTGGTCTGGGGGCCATGCCTTGAGAAACACTGAGCTGATTCAACTATCTCGTTTTACAGGGGAAGAAAATGCCACTGAGGGGAAAAGTTACCTGCCCGAGGTCACACACAGCTTCCAGTGTAGACCATGGAGGTGTAGATCATGTTTCTTCTGCAGTGTAGACCATGCCTCAAGATGCAGCTCCACTGCAGAACATTTGTGATTATAGTGATTATATGTAGTCCATAAGCAGGAAGCTGATGGAACAGTAACCCATGCCTTAGTGCGGCCCCAGGTTATAAGTAAAGAAGTGAAAATTAGGAAGTGGCCTGGTTGGTGCAGGTGAGATGAGGTAAGGTGAGAACCTGCTGGAGCTCACTTCCCTGGGATAAAATCCAGGTCTCTGTTAGTTTTGGAGTGAGCCCTGGGGTGGGGTAGGGCGTGTGGCCAGGATGGACAGGGAAGGTCAGGGGGCTGCTCCAGTCTAGGGGAGGGCCAGTTGGTGATAGGAGGTGGCAGCCGAGTCAAAGGAGTCTCCTTCTGGCTGGCTGCTGCCTGGCTCGAAGTCTCCCCAGCTCTGCAGGCCCCAAATGAGGGACCATTTGCCATTACCAGAATCCCCCTGCTCCAGATGCTTGGAGTCTCCAGCAGGGAGGGCTGTGAAGGACCCTTCAGGGCCAACCCCTCCTGCACTCTGTCCCCTCTGAGTGCCCTGCCGAGGCTGTCCAGTCCTTGCGATGCAGTAGCTCACCAGCCAGCAAAGCACTTACTGCTGCCCATGAGATCTGCCCGTACCTTGAATCCCAGTATTAGAAACTGGGCCCTGAACAGGGTAGTGAACTGAGCTCTGAGTCTGGAGTTTGGAGCCAAAGGTCTTGCACCAACTGCTTAACACACCTTATATCGTTTACTTTTCACACAACACTACAAGGCAGGTACTTCTATTTCCAGGCGAGAAAACTATGGCTCAGAGAGATCAAGTGATGTGTCCAAGGTCACGCAGCTCTAAAATGGCAACGCTGGGATTTGAATCCAGATCTTTCTGCATGAAAGTGCAGGCTTTTAATGAGCCTGCCTGCTCAGGCAAAGGCAAACAACCCCAGTCTGTGGGCATGAGGTGCATTCACGGAGAGCTCCCTACCAGGCAATCAGCCTGAAGCTCTGCCCTTCAGTGTCAGGAGGACGCCTGAGTGCAGGACACGGAAGAGCTCCAAAGCAGGGGGACACCGAGCAGGGCTGAGCAGGCCCAGGGGACAGTGTGGGAGGGGTTTCCCAGCAGCCCTCAACTTGCTTGACCCGCTTTGCTTCTCTGCCAGGCTCTGATTTTCAAACCAGAGTGTGCAGGAACACCAAAGACTTCCCATGGGGTACACAATAGAGAGAGTTTAAGGGAGTGAATTTCCAGGTTCTAAAGCTTCCATCTAGGATTTTATACTAAAACTGCTGGAGGAAGCCCTGGGCACGTGGCCCTGCCCCCACTTCACAGAGAGAGGCTCACCTGTCACCCATTGTATACCCACCCACTGCATATAAAACCCCTGAGTGCAAAGGGGAAATGAGAAACAGTTGGTTACAGAGCAGCCTTCTCAGGTGATGAGTCAAAGCATGTTAGATCTATCATTCTCCTTTCTTTTCCTATCTATAGGAATTTCTTTTAACGGGGATACCTGGGGCAGGGTGAAATATTTTGAATTCAGAACAACTAAAGTAGGATAAGTTAATGATACTGATTCTTTTGTTGTTGTTGTTGTTGTAGTAGAGACAGGGTCTTGCTATTTGCTCAGGCTGGACTTGAACACGAGTTGAGGAGGTCTCAAGCAATCCTCGGCCTCGCCTCGGCCTCCCAAAGTGCTGGGATTATACGTGATTATACGTCACCATGTCTGGCCTAATTATTCTCATTGACCACATCTGAAGAGGGCATCAGAGAATATGCCTTCCTTGGGGGCGGCTTTTTCAGCTTGCTTCCTTCCTATATGAAGGTTGGGCCCAAGGATCGTTTTGGGTCATTTTAAGTCTCAAATAGTTGCAGCCTCCCATAGGCCATGCTAATGGCCCTTCTGGCACTATATATACTTTTCTACCACGTTAGTCATCTTCTCACCTATTTGGTCCAGCTCCGTGCGCCATAGCCACACAAAGTTATTTTCTAGAAACGTTTCTCTCTCTCTCTCTTCCTCTTTCTCTCAACTTAATTACTGCTACTTTGCACTTATGAAGTTTCTGTGAGATAACCATATTCTTAGTTTCCTTTACCTGAACCATTCTTTTCCAACCCCAAAGGATTTATTTGATTTATGGGGCACTATCTTGACTGGTCCTTGCTACAAGTTTGCATTTTTTTCTTTAACAGACATCTTGAGTGTAATTTACATACTGTATAATTCACCCATTGTAGGAGTACAATTCAATGATTTTAGTAAATTCATAGTTGTGCAACCAACACCACAATCCAGTTTTAGAGCATTTCCACCACCACAAAACTTCCCACATGCTTGTTTGCAATCAATCCTTGTTCCTGCCCCTAGCCCTAGGCAATTTCTAATGTTCTTTCTAGTTCTATGAATTAGCGTTTTCTAGCCATTTCATATACATTGAATCATATATTAATAATTATCGTCTTTTGCATTTGGTTCTTTCATTTAGCATGATGTTTTTGAGATTCAGACATGTTGTAGCATCTGTCTATACAATTTGCTCCTTTTAGTTGCTAAATAGAGTTCCACTGTATAGATATACCACATTTTGTTTATTCATTCAACAGTTAATGGACATTTAGGTTGTTTCAAGTTTGGGGCCATTATGAATAAGGCTGCTCTGAACATTTCAACATATGTCTTCATGTGGACATACGTTTTCATTTCTCTTGGGAAGATTCCCCAGGAGTGGAATTGCTGGGTCTTGTGATAAGTCTATAGTTAACATTTTAAAGCCACTGCCAAACGGTTTTCCATAAAGGCTGCACCATTTTGCATTCCCACTAGCAATGGGTGAGGGTCCCCATTTCTCCACACCACAAAGCTGAATTTTCATCAGCCTTTGTTACTCAAAGTTCTTCTCAGTTTTCTTTTATCGTTTAGTTATGAGAATAGGTTGGCTCTTCCATCTCTCCAAGGCCCTGAATTTTTGGACTCTCTATTCTTTTTCATTCCTACTAAAATTGTCCAATTTTTTGAGCCAATTTCTTTCTTATACTACCTTGTCGAACACAGCTAGTAGCAACCATGGCATGGGGTTGATATTCTGACTCCCAGTCTCTTCGCTTGAAGCCATAAGCTCATTCAGTTCATCATGTGCCTTCCGAGTTAATACGGGTAACAGTTTTACCAAATACTTCATCCCTGGGTAACGTAGATCACCGCCTTCCAGCCTTCAGTAGCAGTTTCCTTGATACCTGGCCCAAAGACAATGGAGTTTATTACAGTAGCATACCACTTGTGACAGCAATTTCTGTATTAGTGAGAATGAAGAAGTCATGAGTTACAAATGCCCATGAATCTCAGAGGTGTGTAAAAACAACAGGGTTTTTTTTTTCCCTTATCCATGCTACTACATATCCATCCTGTTAAGCCATGGTGTACTCCTTATCATCCTTACTCCTAAACCCGGGGTGATAGAGTTACCCCCATCTGGAACATTGCTTGTCTTCTGGGACGGGGCGAAGAGGATGTCATGAATCATGCACTTGCTCTTAAAGCTTCCTCTCACACTGAGTTAGCCAGAGCAGGTTATGTGGCCCATCCTGACATCAGAGAAATGTAATCTTCCCCCAGGGAAGGGCAGCAAATATGATGAACAATAGTATAAATTCTCACCGTATGCTTTTTCTTTCACATCCTGGGGACACTAAAGAAGAAAGAAACAGCTGTCTTTTTGTGGAGGTTTTGCCCAGAGCTGCCTAGAGTGAGGGTCGGTGCCTAGAGTAAGACAGAGTGACCCTTTAAAATACCTTACAGACTTAGGATTTGGATGGCTGTTGTGTTGGCCCCCAGCTCCCTGGCTTTGATGCACAGAATTATTCCTCTTTCTCTTGCAGCCCCATCTCTTAGGCTCAGGGAGAAATTTTACTGAGTGGGTTGTCTTTTGTAGAGTTTACTACCCAACACCCGGTGCCCTCCAGGGCATTAGTAAACCCATTTTTCTTGATCTCCAGCTCAAATGGACCCACCTATGTTTTTTCTTCCCAGCTGTCTTTTGGGGAGACATTGCCTTAGATGAAGATGACTTGAAGTTATTTCACATCGACAAAGCCAGAGACTGGACCAAGCAGTCAGTGGAGGAAACAGGACATAGCACAGGTAAGTGCTGTGCGTCCCCTTCTCCTGCCCCGATGGGAGGGATGCAGGACTCCAGCAGGGGGAGATGTGGGCCACATGTCATCATTTGACCTGTCTGTCCAGCACCCACCTGTCTGTGCACAACCAGGTGGGTCGCCCCTCCTTCTCTGGAGCCAGTCGAGCTGGAGCTTCCAAATTTGCTGATGCTTCTAAGAAAATCTCCATTTGCCTCCTTATGGGGGTGGGGGGCGTGGTTCAGGCTGGGGCTCAGTGTTGATTCTAAGAACTTTGGACTTTGGCGTTGGGGTCCAGCACTTCCCAAACTGGAGAGGATTCCTGGATAGACTTGATTTAGGTCCTGTCTGGTAATGACCAGCCCAGGGAGAGATGTTTGCTATGGGGTCTCATGCACGTGTTTGGCTGACAACCCAGGTGAAATCCTCCGGGGCCAGGCAGCCTACCAGGCTTCAGATTTGATAACTTTCCTGCCCCTTTCCCTCCTTGTCTCCAACCTTGGGGTGAGTAGTAAGTAATGGGACTGGTCTCCTGAGCCCTCCTCCCCTCTGCAGCAGCCTAGGGGAGCTGAGCTGATGTTCTCTGTGGCTGATGATGGCGTGTTACTGGTGACCAAAGCTCACACGTGCCTACTCCTTGCAACCCTTTTTTCCATCCCCTCTTCCTTTCTCTCAAAGAAAGCACCTGCCACAGGCCAAGTGCAGTGCTGGCGAGAGAGAGAGAAATACAGTGTGACCCTCGCCTTCCAGGAGACCTTTCACACGGTGCAGACTGGTTTTAGATACGATCAAAGTCTCCAACATCTCCACGGTTCAGTTTTTCTATCTGCAAAGGGGGGCTGAGTCTAACAGTCACTCCATAGGAGTTTGGGGGATCAACTCCGAGGACAACAGGCCAGCCCGTTGCCTGGCACGTAAGATCTCAGGAAAGGACATGCTTTCCTAAGCTGCTCCCCATCTAGTGAAATGTAAGCAGATGGATTGTGGTCCCAGGCAAGGGTGCCCTGAAGCAAGAGAGTAGGGCGAGGGGAGAGGAGCGGAGAAGCCTGCCTGGCATCATGGCAACGTGAAGGGTGTGCAGGAGTCCTGAGTGGGAGAAAGGGCATTTCAGGTGGAGGGGGAGCCTTATGCAAAGGCAGGTGCGAGAGGGGCTCTCTTTATTTGGGGAGCAGAGGTAAGCTGTGGGGCACTGGCAGGGAGCCCTCTGGCTGGGCTGTGGTGGGAGATGCGTCTGGAGAGGTTGGCTGAGGGGGCCGTGAAGGCAGCAGGGGTCCTGCCCAAGGTTTCCGAGCAGGAGTGTGACTCAGTCAGCTTGGGCCTGGGGTGCCTTGATGGGATGACCTCTCCCTCCACTCCCTGCAGCCCACCAGCTGCCCCTTAGGATGCTGGGTACACTCTGAGTGGGTACATATCCGTTTAGAAAGAAGCCTCAGCACAAGGGTCACTGATAGGGAATGGGGGGTACCAGGCACCCCCTTCCTCAGCCTGCTGATGCACTCGGTGGCATCCAGGAGCATCCTGAAGCCCAGAGAGGCGTGGATGGGGACGTACCCAGGGTGGGCAGCTGCTCCCGTGGCTCTCGAGGAACGTGGGCAGCTACAGGGACCGGGCTCCAAAGCTCCCATGGGGTTGGCAGGTGAGGGGCTGAGGTTGTCAGGAGGTCAGGGGGACCCCACTGCCAGTGGCTGGGAGGAGGGAAGAACAGTTAGGCACTTTAGGACTTCTTTGCGGCATCTGGTTTTATGACTATCATTTCTTATGATTTATGAGGCTTCTTATGTATGGTTTGAAAAGTCTATTCAAATTTTAAATGGGGTTTTAAATTACTTTTCATACCAGCGTATCCATATTAATTGACCTCTAACAAAAAAAATGCATCTCTGCCTGTCCACCGAATCACACTTTTCTCCCCAATTCTGACCTGGAGGCCTAGAGAAGTTGACCTGACTGCAACCTTTGTGCAGTTAAAAGGTTTTTTAAAACTCTTTTTTATGGTGTGACTTAAAAATAGTGAACTTCACATATCTCAAACATACAGTGTGATGAACTTGTACACAAGTATGTACCCGTGGAACACCACCCAGGCCAACACATGGAACATTCCAGATCCCAGAGGCTCCCTGCCAGTTAACAGCCATCCCAAAGTAGCCACTAGTCTGGCCTCTGCTGCCACAGAGTCTTTTTACCGTATGAATGGACTCACACAGCATGTGCTACTCTGTGTCTGTCTTCTCTCCCTCGGTGTCTGACTGTAGGTCACCCACGCTGCTGTGCGAAACGGCTGCTCACTCTTTCGTTGTTGCGCAGCGCTCGATTGTATGAGCGCACCCTCACTCGTGCATTCGTTAGGTGACGTTCTTTGGGTAGTTTGTGATTTGCAGCTAAGATGAAGAAAGCTGCTACTGACAGTCTTGTGCGTATGTTTTGCTGAGCGCCTGCGCTCATTTCCTCCGGGCACGCGCCTGGGAGTGGAGTGGCTGGGCCGTAGGGTGTGTACACACTCAGCTTTAGGAGATACTGTCCGGGAGTTGTCCACAGTGGCTGTACCAGTTTGCACCGTGGGCCGGCACACATCCATTTAGAAAGCAGGAGTGGTGGCCATGCGGGATCCAGCAAGGCTCTGGGGTCCTGGGACCCGGGTGTGGGACTGGCTCCCGTCCTTCGCACCTGCACAGCTGTCAGTTGACATCCATCCACCATCACGAATGCCCTGGCGTGCCCTTATCAGCTCTCTTTCTGCTGTATTCGGGGGGCCCCGTGTTGGCAAATGTGAGTGAGAGACCCCAGAGAGAGGCTGGGCAGTGGCCGGCCACCACATCAGTGGCAGCCCCAGCTGCTAGAGAGTCGCCTTCAGGAAGGCTGCCTGGGGACACCGCGGTGGAGGAAGTGCAGCAGCCCTGCCTTCTCTCTCATGGCTCTCGCTCAGGCGGACACGGTCTCAGAACTTGCAGATCTGTCTTCTCTTTTCCGCTCCCCTGTGAGCTGGCAGAGCGCACAGTCTACATGGTGTTAGGCCTGGGTCCCCCAGAGGCAGGCCAGCACCTTGTACCCAGAAGGCCCTGGCCAGCATCGGGTAGGGGGAGGAGAAGGTGGAGGCAGACAGAGGTGGCAGACCCTGGAGTCCTTGGTCCGATGGGGCTTTGTACCCAGAAGGGTGGCTGGAGCGTTGGCCACAGTCACAGGCTTTAGGGTCAGACTGCCTGGGCTTGAATCCTTGAGCTGGGCCTCGGTTTCTTCATCTGTCAAATGGGAACAGTAATAATCCTTACCTCGGAGAATGTGGTGAAGATTAAAACGAAGAACATGTGCAAAGTGCTGAGCACAGTACCCGGCGCATACTGAATGCTTCATAAATATCAACCCTGCCTCCTCCTCCTCATTAGTAATATTTGCGGAGAGCAGACCGACCTGGGAGGGTTTACAATTGAAGTGAAGAGTGAAGGGAATTTGCCATTTGTAGAGGGAATTTGGGGGCTTTGAAACCTAGACCTGGTGTTTCCTCCTTCCCAAGCTTGAGTTTTTTTCTGGTGTGTTTTTATGGCAAAGTGACTTTTATCCTGATTGTTTTTCTCTGAAGGCCAATAGTACTTTGCATCTATCTAGAATAGTTATTTTATTGTCAGAATGGGAATATTTTTATTGTTTTTGCCGATGAAACTAATACTGCTTGTTGTTAAAAAAAAAAAAAAGTCCAGTAGCTCGTAATTGTAGAAAGTGAAAATCCCCTGTTATCCCAGCCCCAGAGACTCCCATCATTATCTGTTTGCTGGATTCTTTCCAGTCTTAATGTGCTCGGGCTGTCTGCATGTGTGTGTGCGTGTACATGCATGGGTGTGTATGGCTATGCGCATGGCTGTGTGCAGGTGTGTGTGCATGGCTGTGTGCATGGGTGTGTGTGCATGGGTGTCTATATGTGTGCGTGTACATGCATGGGTGTGTATGGCCATGCGCATGGCTGTGTGCAGGTGTGTGTGCATGGCTGTGTGCATGTGTGTGTGTGTGTGTGTGTGCGTGGGTGTCTGCATGTCTGTGTGTGTGTGTGTGCATGTACATGCATGGGTGTGTATGGCTATGCGCATGGCTGTGTGCATGTGTGTGTGCATGGCTGTGTGTATGTGTGTGTGTGTGTGTCCATGGGTGTGTATGGCTATGCACATGGCTGTGTGCAGGTATGTGTGCATGGCTATGTACATGTGTGTGTGTGTGCATGGCTGTGCATGTGTGTGCACATGGATGCGTGTGTGTATAAATATAACAGTGATTAGGGATTTTACTCAACATTCTTTGGTGTAATCTGTGTCTTTTGCTTAATGCTACATCACGGACATCTTGTGAGGCAGCACGTCGTGGTCTCTCTTATTATTTTAATGACAGTGGTGACCAGTGTGCAACTCTGCCATAATTTATCCAACTGAGCCCTTACAGATGGACGTGAAAGTTGTTTCCCATCTCTCCTGTCATTTTCTTCCTACTGTATCCGATGCTGCTGTAAATAACTGTGCATATATCTTTAAACATTTGCTTTAATTAAAAAAAATAATTTAAAAGAAACCACACTTTTTCCCTCTCTCCCTACTTCCAAATGTGTGAAAAGATGTATTCTTAGATTTTAGGTTAATCTCATTTCCAAGCTTTGGTAAGTGGCCCTCTTTCTTTTGGGGGTGGGCGGGGAAGGGGTCTCAAGGGGAGAGGGCTGAAGTCCCTGGGGGGATATTTGGGGAGGGGTCCAGAAACCTGCAGTGCAACCCCAGAGGCCTCCTTCCCTGGTTTGTCCTGTAAACTTGGAACTGCTTTCCTGGCTGCAGAATAAAACGATGTCAGTTGCCCTAGAGGTGACCTCATCGGCCTTCTGTGTCAAGTGTGCCCAACACCCCAAATTCAGTCAGTGGCAGAATCAGGGCTGGAAGCCAGCTTTCCCAGCTCCCGGGCAGCTGTGTCTCCCACCTACTGCCTGCCAGAAGGAGCAGAGAACAGCAGAGTGCAGACAATCATCCCTTCGCTGTCACTGCACAGCAGGCTGAGTCCTTCTGTGCCAGGGGCAAGCAAAGCCCTTGTGCTTGGGCTGGCTTAGGAGCCCACACGGGGGGACTGCACCGGCCACCACAAAAGCCACTGAAGGCTTTGGGACTCCCAGCAGGGAGCACCGCTGCTGTTCCCTCAGGGGCCCGGGGCTGTGCTGATTATGTGCCCGTTTGTCTCCCGTTTGTCTCTTGCCCCCTTCTGCCTCCAGCTTCTCTTCCTGGCATCCTCGCAACCCCTGTGGTGGGTTGAACAGTGTCCTCCCCAAATTCACGTCCACCTGGACCCTCAGAATGTAACCTTATTTGGAGAACAGGATCTTTACAGATCTAATTAGTTAAGGACCTTGAGATGAGATCATGCTGGATTTAGGCTGGGCCCTAAATCCAATGACTGGTGTCCTTGTAAGAAGAGGAGAGGACACAGAGGGACACAGAGAAGGCCTGGTGAAGACAGAGGCAGAGGTGGGAGCAGCTACAAGTCAAGAGCACCAAGGATCGTCGGCAGCCGCCACAAGTCAGGAACAGACCAGGGAGGCTCCTGCCCTAGAGCCTTTGGAGGGAGCGCGGCCCTGCCACACCTGGATTTCAGACCTCCAGTGCCCGAGCCTGTGAGAGAACAGATTTCTGTTGTTGTCATGTCAGCCACTCGGCTTACGGAAATTTGCATGGCAGTCCTGGAAAACAAATATAACTATGCTCCTTTGCACCTTTCAGTGGCTCCCATTACTGGTCAGAAACATTCCTTAGTCAGACCCTTAAGGCCCTCACGCAGTGTGAACAACCCACGTCCCCGGGCTCTCTTCCCTCCCCTGTCCTCCAGCCAAGGCCATCTGTCCACGCCCTGAGTTTCCTTCCTCCCGGCCTTCTGTTCCAGCCGCCCCCTCTGCCCGAAGTGCCCATTCCACAGATGAAGAAATGAAGGCCCAGACAAAGGCTCCATGACGCATCCGAGGCTCTGCCACTGGTGTGCGTTCGTGGTGGCTCTTCACTGAGCGCAGCTGCCGGCTGGACGAGGCTGCCCGGGGGGACAGCGCTGTTAAAGTTGGCCCCATTTGTTGCTTGGGGGCGAGAGAGCTCTATTGCCCCCCATTTTCTGTCAGACCCGTTCCTCTGCCGCGGGAGCCGCCCGCAGATGTGGCAGCATCTCAGACGTGTGTGGGCAAGGAGGCAAGAGCGTATTATTTCGGGAGAGAAAGTCCTTCTGTGCGTTTTATTTGCAGCGAGGAGAATGGGAGCTCTGGGCAGGCGTGGGCCCGGCTGTTGCATGAATGGGGCCCTTGAATGAACATTGCAGAGTTTCCTAAAGCTGCTAATCGGATTAGCCGTGTAGCGAAGGAAGTGCTTAGCGGGGACACACACAGACACGCACGCAGACGCACACACTCTTGCCGACCCTCTTGCGTCCTCTCAATGTGACGGTGGCAGAACCTGCCGGCCCCACTCCTGAGTGCTGAGACGCCTCTCCTCTCAGCCACACCACGTGGAGAGGCCTGTGCGTGGGTGTTTGGACTTCCTGTTTGTTTGTTTCTTTCCTTAAGAGCCCAGGAAGCCAGGTTTGAGCATTCCCATCTTTGCAAATGGACCTGGAGAGGAAATGTGGTCTTGCGGTTGTCTCTTTCGGGATAACGGATCTGATTTCTTGATCTTTGTAGTGAGGGCTCTGAAAGGGGAAATAGTTTTAATTACTTATTGGCTCTGAGGGAAGCTGGCGTTTCCCGCCTCATCTATTCTGAGCTACTGGGCCACATCCATCGCTATTTAAGAAACCAACCTTGCTCTAAATCCTTGCTTCCGAAACTCCTGCCATCTGTGTAGGACGTCTGCATGACCCTAACAGTTTGGGCACCCTAGTTCAAAATAACAAATTAGCAGGAGACAGTCCAAGATGTGACGCTGGATAGCTTGCGTCCCCTCTCTGGGCCTGGCCTCTGAATTGTGGGGTATCTTCATCCACAGACCCTTTGGCTCCTAGAGCTGCTTTCCCTACTCTGCCCATGACTTTGAGTGGCACACGTTGCCCTCACCTGGTCTCAGTGCTCCTATCTAAATGGGGGGGTGGGTGCTGATGAAACCACATTCTCATTTCTTTCGAGCCAGTTTGAGTTCTGGACTTGAGCCCTGGTGTCTCAGGCTGGAGAAAAGGGGGGAACCAATGGCTGTTAGCCATCATGGGCTCAATGTAGGCAGAGAAAGCTAATGGTCTAAAGGCTAAAGGTCCTAAAAGAGACCCAACATGTCTCTGTTCCCCACATATTTTTAGCTTTGAGGTTCGTGAGTGAACGTGTGGATGGGGTTGTTTTAAGCAGCCCATCGATGGGCCGTGATTTTTCAGCCTCCATCCCCATGGAAACATTCCCCAAGCTTTGTAGACATGGCTTCATCGTTCCACTCATTTCTTTGTGTGGGGGAATGCTGCCAACTAACAAGTGTCCTGGTGAGACGGGGACACTGGTGGCTCCCTGGGATATTCTGTGGGAGGGACGACACCCTGTGTTCCTGACAGGATGCCAGGTGGGACTCCTGCTGGGCCAGTTCATCGGGTTCCAGTCTGCCCTCTCTCGCGTCATGCACTGCAAGTGCCACCTCTGAAACATCTGGGTGCCTGTGCTGCTGGGGCCACAGTTTGGAAAACTGGAGAGGGACAGGGGGCTGGCAGAGGGCTGTTGTACTCATCGCCATCCTGCCACTGTCTCCCCAAGAGCGGGGTGAGGAGGGGGCCCAGAGAATAAGGTCCTGGTGATTTCTTCCCCTAAGTGTTTTGAGAGTCACAGTCTCTTTTTAGAACCTGACGGACACAACCAGCCCTTCTCACAGGTACAAACACGCAGACACAAACACAATTTTGCTGGCAAGTTCAAAAGGTTTAACTACTCCATGGATCTCAAGTTGTGAACTTCTGGCCCACAGTGCCCCTCTTCTGTGTGCCTGCCCACTGTCAGGATGTTCACGTGGGCATCGGGGCCTTGGAGGGCTGCGGTGCGGGGAGACGTGGGTGTCGCAGCCGGGCAGGCTGGGTTCGCATCTCTGGCTTCGTATAGATTAGCTGTGGGACTTAGGGCAACACATTCATTATTTGTAAGATGGAGTAATAATACCTGCCTTACAGCGGGGATTAAATAAGAGTGGTAAGGAAAGCACTCATTCCAGGGGCTGACACCAAAATAATAATAATGATATTAATAATAATAATGATAATACGACCCGCAGTGGTTGTCCCACTGCGGGCTCTCTTGACTTCTCTCTGGCCTACCTCTGTGTCCTAGACCCCATGCGCCCCAAACACCTGCGTCTCCAGGAATTCTTCCTCACAGTGCTCTGCCAGAACCTCCAAGGGACTCAGAGGCTGGTTTGCACCCAAATGCTCTGATCAGCCCCATGGATTGGGATCCCAACCCACACCCGGAAAATCTCTGTATCAATCTCCAGTACAGAGACAGGCCCTGGGCGTCCTGGGTGAGACGCCAGGGTCATCACACAGTTGGAAAGAGACTTGAAAATAGATTAGATGTTGTTCCTCTTGAGTAGCAACAATAAAAAGGATGATAATAACTACCATTTGTTGTGTGTTAATTATGGGCTGCAGGCTTTACATACATGATCTCCGTTTTCACACCGTACTCTATGTGGTAGGTACTGTTAGTGCCTGTAGGTGCGAGAACAAATGTTCAGAGAGGCGAGTGAGCTGCCCATGAGTGCACGCCGGTCATCAGCAGTCACGGGTAGGACTTCATCTATGGAATGGCAAAGGCCCTGCTTTAAGCCCCTGCACTCCGTCGCTTCTAGAAACAGCTGCTGGAATCACCACTCACCCTGTCCCTTGAGCTGCTGGAGACTTGGGCTTTCCGTCACTCCCTCGAGAGATGCTGGGGGGCACCAGCATGAGTCCACGGGCTTGTGGGGGCTGCACTCATCCTGCACCCCTTATTCTCAGCTGCCGTTCAGTGTCCACGTGCCCGAAAAACCAGACCATCACCAGCGGTGACTTGTCACTGTTTGCTCTTGACCCTCCTTCCTTCGTTCCAGCATCAGGCTGGGCGCACAAACAGTGCCAGACAAACCCTCGAGCTGTGGATGGGACTGGGAGGCCCCGGGCTGCGTGGTGGCTGGGCCTGGTCCCTGCTCCCCGAGAAGCTGTCAGGAGTAGGGCGGTTTGTTTGAATGTGTGACACCTCCTACCCGCAGCTGGGGCGGCACCAGAAACAAAAGCAGTTCTCATGCTCAGGGTGCTGCCAGGGGCTGGGCAGGCCCCCAGCCCCTTGCAGGAAGTGTCAGAAAAGGGCACCTTTAAGCCAGGTGGTCAATAGCTTCTCTTTATGGGGCCCTTTGTACAGATTCCCAGATGGAAAGTATGGTCCTTAGGTCTTCTCCAAGCCACAGGGAGCTTGCTGGGGTCCTGCTCACTCCCCCAGGGCTCCTTTCAGCCTTTCTGCTCCTAGACCTTCCGGCAGTCAGCTGGCCCTGAGTGTTACCCTGCCCCACCCAGAATCCTTCTCGGCTCCTCCACATTAGAACTTGGTCTTCACGCGCTGGACTCCTAGTCTGCCACACTGCGCGCTCCCCGCTGGGTCTGCCCCACAGCCCTGCTGTCCCTCCCCCTCTGGCTTTCCTTCATATAACAGATGCTAACTGGGGACACTTCTGTGCTCAGCGCCACAGATATAGCAGTGACCACGTCTTCTCCCACTACTAAGGATACTGTGTTTTAATGACCGGAGTGATGATTGTCGATGCTTGTGATGCTCAGAGAGCACAGGAGGGGGGGGGCAGGCTAGAGGTGGGGACCTGGGATTGAGAGCACCCGCTTGTACACAGCAGCCACTGGCATCCCAAGCAGACAGAACCCATACCTGGAGGGAAGGCCCCAGGTGACAGCTGTCATCCAGGTAGTGATTTGTGTTGGGGTCCCCCAGGGCACAGGGTCCTACCTGAGGCAGGGCAGCGACACGCGGAGCCCGAGTGTGCGGGCCAGAGGCCCAGGCAAATAGCATCAGAGGGGCCTTTAGCCTGGTTCCATGCTGGGAGCATAAAAGAACATGGCAAGGACCCCTGGCTCTTGTGGGAAGTGGGGGTCAGGGGGACACCGAGGCAGAGAGTTGGTCCAAGAGAATAGGATGGGAAAGGAGTCAGAGACAAAGCAGAAGTCTACAAAACAAAATGAGGGCCCGGGCCAGAGCCAGAGCGGAGGCAAGGGTGATGTGTGGCGAGACCCTCGGGTGTTGAGTCCAAACTCCGGAAACGCCTGTGACAGAGCCAGGGCCTGGCGCGGCCGCGGACAGCAGGTGCCGGCCGGGAGCGGAGGAGGACGTCAGTGCAGGAACAGGCAAGGCCTGGCCGTTATTCCACCGTAAGGTTTTTAATTTAGTAAGATGATTGGAGATGATAAAGAGGCATCTGATAAAGTGCACATCTGCTCTTTGGGAAGGAGAAAAGAAGGCGACATAAGGATTCTATCATCTCATGCTCCAGGGCCTCGTTCAGGGGCTGACTTAGACCTTGGATTGCAGCCAGAGTTCACTGGGAACTTGAAGTGTTGGGAAAAGTCAGTTCACCTTTAAGTTGATTTTTATTATGACCACATTTGTCAGGATTTGAAGAAGCTGGGCTGGGAGACCCCCTGGAGCCACTGTGGGCGCAGAGCCAGGCGGGTGTGGGTGGCAGCTACTCCTGAGTATCCATCCTGGGAACGTCACCCTCAGGGCCCATGGATCTGGGAGCCCAAATCAAAATGGGGAGACGAGCGTGAGAAACTGGAGCACACAGGAGTTTAGGGCCTGACATCGTAGCCAAGGTTCTCTTAGTCGTGCGACACGGAATCCCGCTCAAGATGGCGTGGGTAAAAGAGCTTCTTTTAGGAATGTATTCTCGTGGCCAGCTAAGGGCAGAAGCAGAGTGGAGCTGGCCTTTTGGGGACTGGATTTGGAATTGGAGAGGAAGGAACAAAGCTGATTTCTCCTCTCAAAGTGCCTCTAGGCTTTTGTCCCCTGTTCTTGTACCTGCCCCACACCTGATCCCTCACCTGAAGGGTCCCCCACAGCACTGAATGCCCGTGGCGCCTGCCTTTGCTGGGGTGCTGTGCAAGTCCTGAGCATGGGAGGGATGTCCAAGGGAGAGCCTTATGACGTGAGCAAAGCAGAGGTGGCCAGCGAGCCCTGGAGTGGTAGCACATGGGAATGAAGGGGTAACGGGAGCAGGTGGTGGGTCCGTGTCTGTGTGTCCAGAGCAGAGTGAACGATGGAGCAGCCTCTGGTTTGGGGGGGTGATGGGCAAGTGAGCTGACCCTGGAGTGGCCCAGCTTCCTTTTGTGTTCTCCTGGCTTTTAGGGCCAGGCCTGGTAATCCCACCCCTACTTTGCCATTTAAAATGTCATTTGCATGGGAAAACACGTTATGAGTCCCGATCAGCCATCTTAATGCTTGGAATTTGGGAACACAGCCTGGTGAGAGCTGGGGATTGCTTGTGTCAGAGGAGGACACATCTTTGCCTCTCAGCCCTGACCGACGGGAAGACTGTGCCTCACCTTCTCAAGCATGATTCTTGTGGTTTTTCTTAATCCAATTCTACTTTTGCTCTCCTTTAACTGTGTGTGCTCTTGTTTGTGTTTGTTGAATGGAATTTAATAAATTTTCCGTTTTTAATTTAAATAGTAGTTGATATCTAAAGCAGATGAAATAAACCCTGTTAAAGGCTTTTTGTTTATATAGCTCTCGAGTACATGTGTCCCGTATTAGTGGTCTAGATATAAAAAAGTGTTTCTCACTCTGACTTACAAGAACGCTGTGGTGAATCTCTTTTGACAAAATAAAGGATCCTTTTATCCAATAAGTAATCGCTCCCTAAAACTTTTTAACTTAGCAGTCTTAGTTTTTGTAAAGCTATATACCTTTGCTTCTGCAGTTCTTAGTGTGTTTTTAGATGGGTGCATTTTGTTACATCTGGAAACCGACCTTTGTTGCAAATGCATTTACTAATCAAGCATTTTCTTGCTGGGCATGATAATGAACTAAACCGGTTTTGGGTAAAACCAGTGCCATCACCCTTAGAGTTACCTACTGCACAGCAGACCTTGGGGATGGCATTCACCTTGAGGGGACCTTGATTTCCTTATCTATAAAATGGACTCTATCTATAGTTGGACTCTACAGTTCTTGAGAGCCAAGAATGAGTCTTTTTGGTTCTTTTGCTAAGTTCCCTGAATGTAATGGGGACTGGATACTTGGTGTCTGCCGCATACATTGCTGATTAGACAACCACAGTGTCTTTGGTTCTTTTTCATTTGACGCCTGGTGGAACTTCAGAGCAGTCTGCTTAAATCACATCTAACCTGGGACCTTCCAGAGACCCTCTACTGGGCTCCCAGAGGTGCTGGCAGAAATATGGCTGTGGCCTCCTTTTGTCCCTTCTTAGGAAACAACAACAGATCACAGTGGGCTAGCGAGAGGAGGTGAAGAAAGCCCAGACCGCCTCCCTCAGCAGAGCTGCCTGAGGGATGGGAAACTGAGAACCCGATGACAAGTGGGCTAGACTCTGAGGGCTGGGGACACAGCTTGGGCAGCTGCAGGTGGCCCTGCTGGTGTGAGTTTGGGCTGAGGCCCCATCCTGGTAGCCTGTGGCTGATATGCAGGCTGACCCGGACAAAGCCACATTTCTTCTGGGGCTGTTTACACCGAGGGCTGTAGGTCATTATTTCTATGGTTTCCAAGGAGATCCAGAGAGAGAAGGTGATGATGGCAGTGGAGTTGCCAGTGGAGTCTCATCCTGGGCTTTGGTCATCTTATTTTTCTTTGGTCCCTTTTAAAGAGCTTTGTTTGCCCACAAGCACTGAGGAAAAAGCCCCAGGTGGCCTTGGCTCTGAGCCTGTGAACTATCCAGCCCACCTCCAGCTCCTGCCACTGCCTGCTGTCTGCTTCCCAGAAAACATCACCTCTTTCGTCCTGGACCTTGGCTTCCACGGCCCAAGGAATCCCTGTCTTCTCTGACCTTGGCATCACCTGCAGGCGTGACTGTCCCATTCACCCTCAAGCGCGGAGGTTCTGAGTGGCCATCCCACCTGCCAAATCTGGTCTGCAGATGTGTTCTGTTTGTTTTGTAGTGCTTACATTTTTTAAATTTACTGGTCATATTTAAAAATCAGATTTCTCATAAAAATCCAGAATTCTGGCTTCTCTTGAAAAGTTGGAAGATTTGGCCACGCAGGTCCAGCAATCCCACATGGCAACAATCAACAGCGTTGCATAACCATGGGCTGAGCTCCGTGGGCCTGCCACAGTTCCCACTGCTCCCTGTTCATCGTTCACACCCAACTGCTGTCACTTCAACGTGCTACCTGCCTGCCTCCCTCTCGCCCCGCCCCGACTCTAGGCATACAAGCTTGCGTATTGGGCTGAAGCGTAAGGGGCACCACCTTAGGTCTTAATTCAAGCCCCATGACACTGGTCAAGGTCATCTCTCCCTTCTTCATCAAGGGAGGAGGGTCCTAGAGCTTCAACTATTAGCTGGTAGCCTGGAAGAAGATCCCTCTGGAGCCTTTTTTCTTCTTTTCGTTGAACTTGCAATTTCTGGCACCTGCTGGTAACACAGCATGCCATGTTCCGGGCAGCGGATGGCACTGGGGAAGCACAGAAAAGGCAGACAGAGGACACACTCAGTGTTTTGCGTGAGAGGGTTTATGGCCCTGCACATGTGTTGGCATCAGAACAGGCTCTTCCTGCCCCAACGAATCAGTGGGACGGGACCATTAGTAGGAATTGGCCCCTATTAAACTAAGGGGCCATTGCATTTTACTGACAAATGCCATCACCCAAGAGAGCACTGGTTACCTGAACCTCTGTTTACTGACATTATCTCTTACAGTTAAGGCCACTTCTCTGCAATTCTCCTTGCACAGAGCTGACTTCTGTCCCAAAAAGGTCAAGGACAGTGGTGGAGCTCCTTGTGGCTCTTTCTGCCTCTCTCCTCCAGCTCCCTGAGAGAGGGCTGGGCTTGGTCTCTTCTTTTCTTTGGTCCTTTCTTTCGTGCCAGTCAGCTCCACTGTCTCAGGGATAACAGGATGAATGCCCATAACCTTGTCACTTAAGTCCTTCTTATAGTATACCCTTAGTTAATTTTTTTACTGTTATTTGATATCACAAATTGTTATGAGCAAGCACCATATGGAGCAAGGTTTAAAGACATGCCATGCCCAGTTAAGGTGGGAAGCTTTTCTTTCACTGACTGTCAGTGGCTACCAACAGATTCTCAGCCTAAACTTGGTTTTGTTAAGTCTGTTTTAAGGAGAACTTGAACTTTTTCCTTGACTTGTGATGCTTCGGGTATGAAATGTCACATCGCTATGGCTTATTGTTTCATCCCATTCTGCACTTTCAGACTTCAGAGCCATTGGAAAGTCAACGATGATAATAACAATACTAGTAATGACAGCTCACTCAGTAGTGTAGACTACAGGCCAGGCGTTGTTCTGTGTGTCATTGCGCTCTTAATCTTTATAACAGCCCCAAGAGGAGGGATAGCTGGCGGCGCAGCAATCACTGACGGACATAGCCGAGCAGCCAAGGCCAGGCTGGGTGCAAAAGATATGGGCGAAGTAGACAAGGATACCTGGGTCCGGGGGTCAGGAGAGAGCTGGAGGTTTGAAGCCAGGTGAGCGACAGGAACGCTACGAGCATGTCTTAGCAGAAGATCTGGTGGCAGCTCATCCAGCATCCAGGAGGCAGAAAAATGCAGGTTCAGGCACTCGGGATGAGTGGGAGATCCAACACCAAGTGGGCATCTGGCTGAAAGCTCTGTAAAGAAGAGAACTCAAATTTGCCTGATGAAGGAGCCTCCCGTGAGCCTCTGCCTGGGAACAAGAGAAAATTCTGAGGCTTGGTTAGCCAGTGCCAAGACCCAGGTAGGAGCCAGTGACCTTGACTGGACAAGGGAAGGTTGGATCTCAGAGGAGCCTCCCAGCGCCCTCTGAGAGAAGGCACCGCCAGGCTCTTGCTCTTTCCCACCGATGAGCTTCCCTCTCTTCTGTCTTGCCAAGATGTAGACGCGTTATTTTTTCTTTCTGTGATCAGAGAAGACAAGCATAAAAAAAAATTGGACTACAACGTTTCCATCTGCATCAACACAACTATGTTTCTTTCATATCAGAAAAAGTTTTCCCCGGCAACTGTGTGTGTATGTGTGTGTGTGTGTGTCTGTGTCTGTGTTTGTTTGTGTGTGCATGCGTACGCTACAAAGTGTATGCTGTAATCTAGTTCTTCCTTTAAAAAAATCCTTCTATTTCCTGATTATAAAAGTAATACGTTGAACAAAATTTGGAAATTGCAATAAGTATATAAGAAAATTAAATTCACCCAGAGTCGCCGATCAGAGATAATCGCAATGGACATTGTGGGTATTTCCATCACTATTTTTCCCCATGTTTTTTGTATATACCTTTTAGGAAAAGATAGAATTATACTGGATTTTTTGGAATCATACTGGTGCAGTTTCCTAACCTGCTTTTTGACTTATAATATGAACACTTTCCCCTTTAGTAAACTTTCTTCAAAAGCAGTTTAAAAGGTTACATAGTGTTCCATTATATCATAATTTATTTTACCACCCCCTACTGGTGGTATGGTTGCTATGGTCTTTTTTATTATTAAAAAATGTCAAGATGAATATCCTTTGTCTTCATTGCTAATTAATTCCTTGATACAGATAACTAGAAGTCATATTATTGCCTGCTTTAAAAGATTTTGACAAATGTTATGAAATTACCTCATAGATGTTACCAATTTATAGTTCTTTTCCACCAGAAGTGTATAAGAATTCCCATTTTATTATAGACTCACCGATATTAAATCATTTCATAAACAAAATCTAGCAATGATCTTTAACTCATTTCCCCCTTCCCTTTTGTAGCATTTGAAATTTGGCATGAATATAAAAGTTACTTGGCATTGAATTGCTTAAGATTACACATTGATTACTGTAGTGATTGCCTTGCTCATTCCTGAATCCACCTTTTAAAGGGGATTTGTCTTTGTATTTTTTTAAAGAATAATTAAGGCCGGGGTGCGGTGGCTCTCGCCTGCAATCCTAGCATTCTGGGAGGCCGAGGAGGGTGGATCACTCAAGGTCAGGAGTTTGAGACCAGCCTGAGCAAGAACCTGTCTCTACTAAAAAACAGAAAGAAACTGGCCAAACAACTAAAAATAGAAAAAAATTAGCTGGCATGGTGGCACATGCCTGTAATCCCAGCTACTCGGGAGGCTGAGGCAGTAGGATCACTTGAGCCCAGGAGTTTGAGGTTGCTGTGAGCTGACGCCACGGCACTCTAGCCCGGACAACAGAGTGAGACTCTGTCTCAAAAAAAAAAAAAGAATAATTAAAACCTCGGCTGAGTGATGTGTCTTGCAGGTAGTTTCCCAACAGAGTGGGCAGGTGTTTCGTCCATTGGCCTTGCCTGGGCTGCTTGCTCAGGCCGCACCTGTACAGGTCTGGGGTAGAGGGCAGGGCTTGCAAGCACAGATTCCGGGTCAGATAGGCCCACCTTGCATTGTGAATTCAATCACCGACCAGCTGGCTGACCCTGGACTACTTACGCATGAGCCTCCATGTTCTGTGTTCTCCTCTGTAAAAGAGGAATAATATTAGGCCGGGCGCGGTGGCTCACGCCTGTAATCCTAGCTCTCTGAGAGGCCGAGGCGGGCGGATTGTTTGAGCTCAGGAATTCGAAACCAGCCTCAGCAAGAGCAAGACCCCATCTCTACTAAAAATAGAAAGAAATTAATTGGACAACTAAAAATATGTAGAAAAAATTAGCTGGGCATGGTGGCACATGCCTGTAGTCCCAGCTACTCGGGAGGCTGAGG